>JANTCA010014000.1:0-26125 GCA_024741275.1 Chironex yamaguchii | reverse complement strand
AGTACTAAATATTTGACAATAAAATACCTACAAGTACTAAATACTTACGACAATAAGATACCTACAAGTACTAAATATTTGACAATAAAATACCTACAAATACTAAATACTTACGACAATAAGACACCTACAAGTACTATATATTTGACAATAAAATACCTACAAATGCTAAATACTTACGACAATAAGATACCTACAAGTACTAAATATTTGACAATAAAATACCTACAAGTACTAAATACTTACGACAATAAGATACCTACAAGTACTAAATACTTGGCAATAAAATACCTAGAAATACTAAATACTTACGACAATAAGATACCTACAAGTAATAATTACTTACGAAAATAAAATACTAAGATAATAAGATATTTGAACTGGAAAGCCCGACATCGTTCTCAGTTATGGTTCTGCGTTAGGTTTGGTGATTTGCGTCTTAAAGGACCATCGAGAGACCATCA
Source organism: Chironex yamaguchii (assembly GCA_024741275.1). Taxonomy (NCBI): domain Eukaryota; kingdom Metazoa; phylum Cnidaria; class Cubozoa; order Chirodropida; family Chirodropidae; genus Chironex; species Chironex yamaguchii. The sequence goes on along the minus strand of JANTCA010014000.1, from coordinate 25,661 downwards.
AAGTACTCTAGAGCAGCAGCATTCTATCTCATAACATGATAAGTTAGAGCCAAACTGTGTTGGTAAATGAGTAAGAATGTCTTATGAAGGTTGCTCTGTAATGTGCCATTTGATATGTGTGATTACGAGATGTTTCTTGCAACATGCAAGTGGCAGGTGTAGTTTCCATCAAGATTCTTCCTCAATACAGTGAAAAAAAGAACTATTTAAGCTTTTATCGTGGAAAAGCTTGCCTCGAATGGTTTCTCTCTCTGTATTTACTCGGATGTAGTACACAAGGAGATCAGAGACATATAAAGGCCTCTAAGCCGTCGGGCTGTAGAAGGGATACACCGGATCTCTTTGAAAAAACGTCGAAAGAAGGAACCGCTATGGGAGAGCGAGATACAAACCAAATACTAACGGTAAAAATAACTACAAATGACTTATTCTAGACAGGTTATTAGAGCAGCTGGTTTGAAAAAGGAGATAAATCAAGGAATGGTCGAAGGTTTAGGCGCAGAGGAAGACCGCCCGTGAAATGGAGTAATTGCATAAAAAATAATGCAGGTCAATCTTTTTGGGAAGCATTCAAGTCGGCTTTGAATCTTTTAAAATGTTGTGGCATGCTGAACACAGCTGCAAAGAAAGCTGCTATCTGAGCGAAAGAAGAAGCGCACTAACAAGTCACAGACAGTGACGTAAGCACTACGTCATCTTGTAATTAAAGAAGTCAATAGCTTAGTGATACAGGAAAACCTTAGTGTCGCCAACGATGAAGTGAACTTTGTCAACTTACAACTATTGAAACAGAGTTACTTCACAGTCTGTTTTACGCTGCATAAAAACACTAAACTCTTCAGTATTCCTATACCTTGGTATAGAAGGTAGTTCCTCTGGCTGCACATCCAGACGAGGCTGTGAGTCTTGGGCCTGGTACGTAGACTTCGAGTGCCTGGTAGCGATAAAAACGTGACGCAGAGATCAGAGATTTCCAATGATTTTTAACATCTCGCATCCTACCCCGCAGTAACATGTAACATTATCTTTTATAAAAATAGTAAATAAATAAGTAAATCAATTGATAAATTTCCCCTCATCCAACGTTGGGTTTCGGCTGTATAGACGGTCGACAGTTCCATGTCTAGACATCGAAAGTAAAAACCGCGATTTACAATGCTTGGGTTAGCCATATGTTTTTGAGTGGGACCCCAGCAATAAAAACATGAACTTCGAGGATTGCAAAGGTAGCAGGCCTCTTGTTCTATGAAGTAATCGATGAATCAAACAACCAGTCAATTGATAAATCATTGAGTAAATCATGAACGATTCAGTGAATCGACAAGTCCATTCAGTCACCAAATAGATCAATCAATCAGTTCGATCACGAAATACGTACATCAATCAATCAGTTATTCAATCAATCGATCGATCAAAAAGGCAAATTATGAACTACGTAATACTAGGAATAGTACCTGGCTGTTTCTCTGTTTTGTTCTAAACGCTTGCTAGCCTTGTTCGAGGACCGCAAATCAGAACCATTCCTCAAAAATTGATTTTCTGGTTAGAAAAATGAGCTCACATATATAATAAGGGACAGATTTATTTTCAGTAATTTTCCTCATACTCACAGAAGGACTTATGAGAAGTATCAACTATTTAGTAAAATATTTGTAAGAAATAAATAAAGTATGTCTGTAAAAATGGAAAAAATATATTTAGTTTGAACCCAATAGTACAATCAGAGTAAATTGGAGGTCAGATGCAATGTACCAACGCCCGACGGTAGGGCAATTATGATAAAAATTACTACAGCTTTGCATAAACTATGGTTACAAGAAAATAGTGGATTTGAAAAGGGCATGTTAGACAACATGTCGAAGCTCATGTCTCATTTTTTGATTGACTTCAGTTTCCTGTTTTACTTGAAACAATTTCAATAAAACCTTCTCGCAGACCACATTGCGAGAACACACCCCTTTAGTCTGAAAAAATACTTGGCAAGTATCAACAGCAGTCATCTTAAGAGCGAAATCCTAAATTTCAAACTGTTGTTTTAATGATTACTAGTCTACAATACCTGAATCGTCAGCAACAACATGATTTTTCCCTTTTTTAACCTTGTCATCCTAGAAGAGGGTTAAAGAAGAATTATACCTGAGTGAAATTGTACAAGTGAATGTCTTTAAGTCTGCAGGCGCACACTTGTCACACGTGCCATACCTCAAGCGTAAACCTCTGAAGAGAGTGGCTACTTCCACTCCCACAAACATATTTATTACATTTAGCAGAGAATGCAAGACTTACTTTTAATTTATCTTCTTTGGCCCATCGATCGAGTCTTTCCTTTTCTAAAACACGAATTTCCTCCCTAAGTGATGTATTTTGACTCTCTAGCTCCTTAATTTTTACTCGAAATCGGGAGGAACTTGCATTCCATCGAGATTCGCGCACTTGAAGTTGCTCCTCTAAACTAGCGACCTACAAAAATGACGGGAAGTGCTGTTGAAAAAGTTTAATAGGTACGACAGTAAACAGGAGAGGTCAAAGAAATGACAAAAATCACGTTGTTGAAAACTGAATGTCAACAGAACAGAGTGGACAACTGACAAGAGAAGGACGATGGTAAATACAAAGTCCTTTTAACACAACATCACAACCAACCTTAAGTGCACTGTCGTTCGTCAGAACACTAGAGACCATCACCATACACTCATTACCGACAAACGGCTTATCCACACTTTAAGGACCCTTTGCCCTCACGGACTAAACTTACACTTTGACTTCTATTAGCAACCATATCCACATTTGTTCCATTTTACTCTATGATGTCCATATCCATATGTATATTTCTTTACCCTAGTTCTTCCTTCTTTCTGTTCTTGCTTTTGTTTATGCTCTTTGTCTCTATCGTCATTGTTTTCCCTGTGTTTGGTCCCAGTTCTCCTTCTCTTAATCAATATCACCTCTGTGGTTCTTATCTCCTTCAACATCGTTAAGGGTTAAGGCTGTTGCACTTTCATGTCCTGAGCATTTGCGTCACACAGTTGCTCTGACTTAGTGGAATGTCTCAGGAAGGGGCTGGCCCTTTGGCAGTACTGTGTTTTACGTCTATCATCTATCTCAAGCACAAAATATAAACCATAGAATTACAGCATGGAATTTTCTATCCTGTGCAGTAAAAAAGTCCATGCAAGCTTCTACCAAGGTGTCTATTTCAACACACCCAAACATACCTGAGAGCGCAAGGTTTCTATTTCTTCACGTTCTTGTTTATTGGGAACTGCTTTTGCCGCTTTTCTATACTTATCAAATAATTTTCTTTCATGTCTGAAAAAAGCGAACAAATGACATAAAATAGGTTTACCAAAAAAGAGCTTCCTCTAAAACCTCGGGAAAATTGGGTACAAATGACAAGAAAAAAGCATTCAAAACAATAAATGGGGCAACCCATGATACTGCTCTGAGAAAGTAATTTTTCGTAAACATTCTTGAAACATATGGACAGACATTAAAGCTTTTATGAGAGTTACTAAATATCTAGCTACTTTGTTCATCAAAAACCTATCTAGGTATGGTCTTTCAAATTCTTCATAAATTCAACATGAAGAATGAGACATAATTCAGAGAAGATATCGTACCAGTACAAGACAAGGCATAAGTATTCAAAACAATAAATGACGTAACCTAAGGTACTGCAGAAGTAATCTATCGTAAACATCCCGTACGTAGATGGACAGAGATTAACGTTTTTAGGACAGCTCCCAAATATTTACCTATTTTGGCCATCAATAACCTATCGAGATTTGTTTCTTTAAATCTTTCACAAATTCAACATAAAGAACAAGACATGACTGACAGAGATGATATCATATCATCTGAAACGAAGTAAACCAAAATGAAACCCAAATGACATCTTTATGAATTTCTTACCATGACGCGTTATATCATTATTAATTCAAGAACATGAGGTAAAGAGACAACAAAAATCGCAAGTAACCTTAATTTTTTCATTTCTTCTTCACTAAACTTTTCTATTCTCTCCAACTCATCCGCTTTCTGTTTCTGAAAACTGGTTATCTCTTCTCGAAGCTTTTTCAGTTCCTACAAGAGACGAAAATCGAATGAAGTAGAGGAATTGCAAATCAAATTATGTTAATGTCATTATCACCAATTGTTATCATCACGATCATGAGCTATCATTCGTCGTCATCATCATCGTGATCAGCCATGATAATCATCATTAATAACTAAGATCTTTATTAGTCATCATTATCATTATAATCACCGGTTATCATCATTATCATTCATCGTCATCATCATTTTCATTACCAATAACGTCTATTTTATCACCATTATCGTCACGGCACTTCCTTGCTTCTCATTACCCACTCAGGTATATATTGTGGAAGTGTTGCCAATGATCCTGTCCCCTCATGTAGCTATCACTGTTCTTGCACAACTTTATGATTCAAAGACCAAGACAACAGAGATGGACACTATTCCTATCGATCAAAATGAGGTGGGAAGTAACTTTGTCTCTTTGCCTTTTGCATCGTAAGTGTCTTGCTTAAAACCATTAAACCATTACGTCCAGTAACACTAAAACAATACAAGTGATTAACATCCTGTTTCTTGATACTCCAGTCTATGATCATGATTTACATTTAATTAGCTCTTTTTATACTTTATTTTGATTTAAGAAATACAAAGATTTGGCAGTGTTACGCGCAATGGATAGTTTCCTTTAATTAAGGAAATCGTAATCATTAAAAGTATTACGACAAACCAACATTTTTTAGATATTCTTTGCTGTCGCAAAGACGGTAAAGATGGCTTAGTAGGGTCAGATTTACTGCGAAAAGCAGACAGAAAAACAGTATGCTTTTAAATCCAAACATTGACTGAAAGGCGACTCAAATAATAAAAGAAATACTCGTTTATAGTATCCTGAAGGGAAACATCATTTTATAGATTACGACATTGATCATGTCTTAAGTCGGAAGCTTGCTTTGAGCCACCCATGAAAAATTCATTCACCTGGCTAAAGCAGGGCAATCTCTCCACCGTAACTCAGGAAAAGCTTACAACCTGAGGTGCGATAAACTCCTTTATTCCTTGGGCCAACTATATTAACAAACACTAGGAATATATAAGTCATTTTCACAATCTTTCACGCGCTATGGTTTTTATCAATGTAGTCCTGACCTACGGAATAGCAGGAGCATCATTACCTAAGCGATATAATTCAAGTAAATACAGTTCAAGAAAGAGTACTTTTTGGAAATTTGGAGACCCATTCGTTCACATTCATCAACAGAGAATAGCTTAGGTGGAATAGTACATAAATAGTGACTTCAAAGTTAACAACAGTCATACATGCCTACCGACTCTCGTTCAACTCGTAGCTTTTCAAGTAATGAATTTTCTTCTCGAAATTTTCGGATTTCTGCATCAAGTTCCTTTAGTTTTCCTTGAAGTAAATCGGGTTGAGAACTCTTGTTACGCATTGCTTCTTCTTTTTTTCCTTCACTTTCTGTCACTAGAGATATTTTTTTCTGAAGGGAAGCAAGAAAATCAAGCTCAAATTCGCTTCTGAGAACAAAACCAAACCGATGAACATCCAATATAAGTTACATAGTCTAAGCCAGCCCAAGCAATCCTGAAACACCATTTCAATACAACAAACTCCATTATGGCATTTTTCAGTTCTCCTGTTCCTTCAGTGGCAGTTTCAGTCAGACGTTTGTCTCCTAGTTTGGGCATGCGTAAATATGAGGGGAAGACTATGTTGGAGAAAGGGTGTACAAGGAACAAGTTGGCAGACGGAGATGGACGTTTGTCTCCTAGGACAAATTTTTCTCTCCCTGTGTTTGGTTTCTCCATATTAGATTTCCACATAACAATCTTAAGTGAATTTAAGTACTTGGGATAGATAGTACAAGAAGAAGCAGCGGCTGATAAGGAAGTAACGAGAAGAAAGCAAGGTGGAACAGCCGAAACAAAGTAAGTGGCATCTTAAGTGACAAGAATGTTAGCAGCAAGGTTCAAGGCAGAATGGATAGCACCATGGCTGGCACTGCTATATAGTTTAGGAGAAACCACACTGATGAAGGCACGAAAGCTCAAAGTGGCGAAGGTGAGGATGTTGCGGTTCTCCAATGGACTAACAAAGCATAACAAGATCTGGAATGAAGTGATAAAGGAGAAACTAGGAGGTAGCAAGCGGGAAGAGAGGGAGGGTTTGGGCATGTGTACAGATGAAGGGAAGACTAAGTTGGAGAAAGGATGTACAAGTTACAAGTTGTCAGACGGAGATGGGGCAGACTAAGGAGAAGGCTTCAGGATTGCTAGGAAGAGGGCATGAGAGAGAGGCTTGAGACAGGAAGAGGCCTAGAGCAGGAAAGAGTAGGGAAAACGAATCCGCACAGGCGACCTTTCTACAAGGTCAAGCATGTTGAAGAAGTCTTTAAAATCACAAAGTATGAATCATTACAAAGAAATAGATATTCAACAACGAAAACAAACCTCGAAACCAGCCAATCATAAACAAAAAGACAAAAAGACGAAACGAAAACGGAAAAAAGCATTATTGGCAGAGTCTAACTGAAAAAATAACCTTTTTCTGCCTACAGAGTCCTCTTTTCCATTCATTAATGTAGGCAGACGTCAACATGATGTTCAAGTTTTGTATGACAAAAATACTCTTCAAAACAAAGTTGAAAAGTTTCTTTCCCCTGAAAACTTGGCACTGTATGCGTATAGACTGAGGCGTTCTGGTTTTCTTTTCGTGTAACTCGGAAACACTTTAACATCAATTAATGTATAGGTTATGCTACCAATTCACACAGCTTGATTATGTTCCAAACAATATATTGTGGCAGTAATTAACAGTATTCAACTCGCTCTTAAGACCAATAGTTCTCAAGGCATGGGAAGAATTGCAGGCATAACATAGAAATATTACAGTATATATGCTAAGAGGTTAGCTCAATTATCTCAAGAAAGGTTTAAGTCCATGTTAGTTCAGCACTACAATTTATACAACTTTTAAACAACCGATGAAAGTCAAATTATCTTTTCACCATTCCACAAAAACTTAACAAATTAAGTACTGTTTCGTAAGAGACTAATCTAAATATTACTCCGACAGCTTCTTTGTGCTATTTCTTCCTTATACAAATACAGCCAAAGACATATTCATTAAGAACAAAAATCGACTAGATATAGGCTATCCAGATAAACACAACGACGCCTTTAAATGAGCGGCGTCTATGTAAGAGATTAATGGTAGAAGATGTTATTGCTCTCATTACAGGCGGTAAAGCTTCATGATAATTAAAACTTTCCAGTTTATTGACCGAAGTGAAGATTAAATTATCAATATCGATTTTTTCCTACCAGTTCACATTACCAACAGCACTGATAGTCACAATTTACTCAACGCGCCTAAAGCCTGATTCTCACTTAGTATCGGGGGAGTCGGCGACTATATTGCTTCTTACGCGTTTTAGGACAAATGTGAACTATCCTCGAAATCACCAATATCCTTGCCAAATAAAAATGAGTTCCACTTGAAACAATCAAGTCCCCGACTTCCACAATTCTTGCCCGAATTACGACATGTGTGTTTGCTGTGCGGAATAGTTACCGACTTCAATGATCTGCTACTTTATAGGATGTTATTAGCAATACAGGGAATACTGAGTTACAAAATTCAATAATGGCTTTTAATATGAACTTAAGTCATAAAAAATAAACTTGACCTGAATGCCTGAAAAAATGTTCCCTGTCGAACGTTTTCAGTTTGTTAATCAGTGTATGAAATTGTCGGTGCTTCTTTCTCTCCTTCATATGACGTCATACCCAAAATCTCCGTTTTCTTCTCGTTTTTGTGTTGTTTTTCTTTGCTCAGAGCTATCCGCAAGCGGATGATGGCAATCAGCATCAAAAGTCTACAATGTAGAATCCTTCGATTGTTTGCTGCTGGCATTTTGAAGCTTTGAATAATTTGTTGATTGCCGCTAATTTATGAGCTTTAGTTGATGCGCAGCATGTAAGTCGGCGACTCACATGACAAGTGTAAACACAATGAATTCAGAAACGTAAGAAGCAGGATAGTCGCAAGCAGTCTCATTGCATACTAACTCGTGCAAGTTACCTGCACAGGCTCCTATACGTATGTATGCTGTGACATGTTGCATATACAATGTCATATCACATATTTGTCTGCATTCTTTTTCCAAATTATTCCTTCCAAGCACACAAACGACCCAACTGTGGAAATTGGATATAGCCAGACCTTGCCTTTGGTAATGGACATAATAACCCTAGTCATGGGAGCTACATTATTGCCGTAATTATTTGTTTGCATGTTTGTTTGTCTATTTGCATGTTTGCTTGTTTGCCTGTCTGTCTGTCTGGTAGCAACGTAACTCAAACCGTTATGGACGGACGTTAATGGATTTTTCATGTCCAAAGTGGGCTTCCAAAGATGTTACTAGATTTTGGAGATGACTTGGGCCATCATCCAGACTAATTTTTCAGGGATTCTTCATCACAGTGAGACATACGTCTTTTCACCATAGGCGTGCGTAACTCCACAATAAATGGTCTAGGTAACAGGTAGAAAATATAGGATAAGTTACCAGCCAATTCATTGATAACAGAGTAAATCATAAATTTCATTAATAAATCAAAAATCTACTTCCAAGTTAAGGCCATAATGATGACTGTTTATTTGGTACCTTGGTCACCATTTTCAGTGATGCTAAGTTAAAGCAAGCAACAAAATGAGTATTTTCATAAATATTTTTTTTTCAAAAGGTCAAACCTTTGATGTAACGGTCGAATTTTCCAACTTTGGAAATATTTTCCTTATTAATGCAGTTGTTGGTGGCGTCGTGGCAACTTGCTCATTTTCCGTTGGTCCTTTTTGTGGTACCATCAATTGATTGACGCCAGTTTCTTGCAATGTTTCATCCAAACAACTGACATCTTCATCAGCCATATTGAAGGAATGTTCCCAGCTGGATTCGTCATGGAAATCAGTGTGCTCGGGAATTTCTTGTTCTGTAGCAACCAAGAAAAACTGACCAGCAAAAGCGATAGCAAATAAATTAGCCAAGAAAGTAAAACAGAAAAACAACATTAGAACAGACGTCTCCCTGACATTTACCAAACTACAAACAAGTAAGTCACATCCTAACTACGAAGACTGGCAAGATTCTAGATAAATTATCATAGTATAATAGATGTAATTTTAGGCATAATACGAAAAATCAGTGTCCTCAGGAATTTTTTGTTCTGTAGCAACCAAGAAAGATTGACCAGCAAAAGCGACAGCAAATAAAATAGCCAAGAAAGCAAAATAGAAAAAAACATTCTAAAGACTCCAGTTAAATTATCATAGTTTAATACATAGAATTTTTGGCAAGATAGGAAAAATGTGCGGCGGTATCGTCAGAATGGATTGATGATTCGTTGCTTAAATTTTAATAAAGGCGCTTCAAATTTGCTGGTCAGTGTCAGTATTAGCAAAACGCGGCAAAGCTGGGCAAAGATGTGGGTTGAGGAATTGTCATGGAATTCCATGGGTGGGAGACTGGAGGAAGATCACGAAATCCTTTCAGGATTCAAAATTCAAATTATTAATTAAACGGTGAGCTAAGACAGATTTCCTATTTCATTTCTCTATCCTTTTTCATTTTCATTTTACTTTATGGTCATTTGAATGAATTAATTTATTTAAATTAAGATAAATGTACTCGCATATTAAATAAAAGACGTTAAGTCTGTATCGTTCAATTCATTTAAACAAAATATCCTTGAACATTTAACCTTCTTTGTGATGTAATTGCTTCTCTATAATTGTACTATTAATGCTGTTACAGGATTCGTTCTCATCTTCACTTTCTTCTTCACTTGCGGCAGCTTGTGAATGACCTGCAAAATAAAATTCTTTAATAAAAATTTCAGCTCAACCCACATATCAAATTTTCGGGCGCCATCTTCTCCAATTGACAAAAATGAATAACTATCGAGACTTAAGATAAAATAAGACGGACAAACAGAAATAAAGTTTCAAACCAGGGTCTCTCGACTGTAAGGCTGACGTATTTTCTACTTAACTAAATATTTTTGAGCATTGAACTCTGATCATCGCAATCGTGTATTTTTGGGTTGTCTGTCCATCTGTCCATTAGTTAAATAGAAAAGGTACTATTTATGCAATGTACAGCGGTTCAACCCTCAGGTTGTCAAATTTGATTACTTTATAAAACCATACAACAATGTAAATGTGACTTTGCTATAAGACAGCATCTGCTAATAGTCCATTCTGTGCCACTGGGTACAGTGATGACCTTTGGACAGTTGTTGCAAAAAGTCCACATTCCATCTTGGTGTTTGGCGGAGGTTTAGGAGCAAAACAACGAGCCTTTGTAGCCGGACATCTTTGGTTCTTCCCATTGAATTTGTTAACTAGTTCTTGGCACTTCAACAATTCTCTTACTCTCGTTTTTCTGTGTGTTTTGTTCATTTCTTATTGTATTGTTTATCTTTATACTTAGCTTTGTTTCCCTTGTCCAATCATAGGTCTGTTGCTTTCTCATTGGTCAATTTTACATCCTTACTTACACAAAGTTCAGGATTGTAAGTTGTCGTACTCTGACGAAGCTATGCGATCAGTGTTAGTAGAAAAGCTCCAGAGATGAGTATATCGTCTAAATCAATTTTTAAACATTATTTGTCTTGTTCGCACAAGAGCACATTGTCTATCTTTATCTGTCAGACCGAATGCGTATTACTACCATTAGATATAATGGTTATAACGATACACAGCTTGCCACGTCCAAGGGAAGAGTCAAAAGAAGAATCAAATGATGCCCTTTAAACACTATGTCATACAATATCCTAGTATGGTCCACTGCTCTTTTACTGCTTCTGACCAACATCATTTTCAACTAAAAAACGATACATGTCAGTCATGCAAGTAGGACTAGTGATTTTAAATATTGGAATTTCAACTCATGACACCTCAGCGAAAGAAACGAAATGCTCTCTTCACGTACCATATCATAGAAAAAGTTAACTCAAAGTAAAATGTAGCAAGGATTGTACATCAATTCACAATTTTCGAGTTTTCGATCTGCAACGACATAGTAAAAGGCAGGTTGCAGGACGACAAATCCCAAACGAGTTCTTCCCTCGTCCAATATGGTTGCAAGTATCATATTTTATCTTCTGATTTCGTCCCTTACTAAAACTGTTGGACTTTGTTAATTATTATCATTTGCACTTGAATACGGTACAATAAACGATGGTAATGGAACTAGAGAGAATAAATATACCATTTGCAAATTTTCCATTTGGTGTTGACTGGACAGCAGTTGGACCTATCATGCCCTCTTTTCTCTGGTGAATGAATCTCATTATTCCTGACATTGTTGACGCCACGGACATATTAGCTAAGGCAGCTTCTTCCAATATTTCAAACTCCTCTAATTCTTCTTTCTCCTCCTGATAAACAAAACAAATAACTAGAAATTTAAATCAAACAGTTGGTCATTTCAAGCCAATAGGGACTTACAACTGACAGAGCAGTTAAGTAAATTGTCCACTATAATGTTCACTATTTACTTTATTAGAACAATTGGTTCCGCACAGGAAGCCGAGAGAAGGATTGTCTCACCACTAGAAAAGTAAGGCCATTCTTGGCAGTCCATAAGACCAATTGCATGTATGACTGCGCTTTTAATACAAAGTATTCTGCTCCGAGGCATATGTAGCACAGACAATCTGGCACGAAAGTTCAGGGAGGTTTGAGATACGTTGTCGTGACTAAGCGTTTCGTACTAATATCAAACATTTTTCGTTTCATACTCATCAAACCTCGTTTTCAAATGTGCGGGATCACGACGCCTTTCCCCAGATAACCCTCCTCTTAGATCTAGAAGGTTTACCTCTTTCATGATGGGAAGCACACAGGCTTGAACGTTGTAGTTCTTTTAGACAACAAATCAACATACATTTCCTTTTGTGTCCCATTTGTGAATCATCTGCTGAAAAGAAGCATCGATACTTGAATCAATGGCAACGTCAGATACCGTCTCCCATTTTTCTTGTCTACGATAAAATGAAAAAAGTAGATATTGAAAACACATACGGGGAAAAGGGTGCGAAAAATGTTGCATGGTGCATTTTTACTTTCCAGGAAGGTACCATAGTATTAGAATGTACCTAGGCTTAGGTTTTCAACTTACAGTTTAGCAATCCTTGTCAAAGATAGTATAAATCTAAGAGAATCTGGTTCAAGTGGTATTTGATGTGTATAGGGTGCCCGTAATACTACAAAAGGTGCGCAGACACCTTTTGGTCAGGAATATGGATCAAAGCCATGTTATGTTTTCAGCTGGAAATCCACACTTGGTTTTCGTACATTAGAGTGCAATTTCATTAGCTAACATTAATAACATTGTAATAGTTCTGTATACAGAATTTTTTGTTATGATGGTAAATATCGCATGATCCTGTAACGAAACACGATGTAAGATTCCCCCACTAAATGACTAGGACAACAAGAATTTCATTCTTAAAACGTTTTCAAAGACTGATGATGGTCGTATGAAAACGACATGTTGAATAAAAAAAGATGTAGACTCATGACAGAAGGAAACAACTGGCTTTCATCAGCAACATAAGATTCAAAATGTCATCTTCAGTTATAAATGAGGAACGAAGACCTAATTAAGATATTATGCAGTATTAAGAACATACCTGGTGTTACCAAGAACAGGGGCACTTGCATTTCTGGTGATGCTCACTACCTTTCTTCGCTCAGAATTTTTTGATGCCCTTAACACACTGGTGTCCATCTTTTCCTCAGCTACTGGAACTTGGAAGTTTTCTTTAAATGTCTTTCTTTCATGTTGCTAGACAAAAAATAAATAGAGTTGTTTTCCTTCTCTGCTACTTTTATATCACAAATTTGATTTTAAAACACAAATCTTTGAATAATCCCTAAGGACATATTTGTAACATATTTCAGAGTGAAAACTTAATCAAGTGGAGAGTACATTCAACGGTGGTGATTACATCAAGGATTTACGGTAAGTATACTATTTTACCCAGCCTTGGTAACATGGACTAATTTGGTCATGGAGTATACCTGGAATGTTAAAATATTTAAAAATGGGTTGTCCAAACTATTTTTAAGGTATGATACCAGGAAGAACAAAATGAGGCAAACGCAGGAGAGAAACAATATTATTTGGTGGATGCACTCAAACTATAAACAAACAATGGTGTAAAAGATAAAAAGTAGCGATAACAAAACAGTTATCGTGGAACACAACCCACCCCAAGTGAAAACATGAACTGATTACAATGATCATAACTTAATTTAGCTTCTTTATAAGACGGCAGACATTTAGTACCCTGTAATCATTTGATGCATAATTGATGCTCATTTTAATACCTTTGTAGCAGTAGAGAAAAGGCAAATGTCTCCCAACCCCCACACTCACACTCCCCATACTCCACATCAAAATATTATTATTATTATCACTATTATTATTAAGAAGTCTTACACTCTTTTGCCCCCCCCCCCCCTTCAAGTTAGATTCACAGCTACAGCCCTGATTTTGCTCTCTGTCTTGCAAAGGAACAGTATTAAATTTCTCATTTACCTTAACAGGTGCACGCTGCTTATACTCATTGGTCTTCACAAAAGAGGGGTTCCCTTCTAAATCCTTTGCCTTAATGCTAGCAGGCTTTGGTCGCATTAGAGTGAGTGTTGACTTAGCAATAGGGATGTCTTTTACCACTTGTTTTGTTTGCCGTTTAGGTAGCTTTCCTCTAAAACGACTTAGGCCTTCTCCCTTCCGAAGGAATTTTCTTTTGACTGGTTCCTGGATGGAAGGCTCCTCTGCCATTTTCAAATCATCTTCCTATTTAGTGTGAAAACAGGAATACAAACAAATCGGGATGAGAAGCATCAGACTTAACGATACCTAGCTTTAGCAATCAAAGTAAAAAAGGTATAAGTGTAAGTAAGAACATGTGGTATAGTTAGGCATCTAAATTGGATTTTACTACTTCATCAATACATGATCCCATGTTGAAAGTTCCAATTAGTTACCCTCTCTTAGACCTATACTCAAAATTTTTCTACAAAGGAACCCACAGCCATTCTTCCAATTTCCATTTGTACATTCTCAAATTGTACGGAAGTATCTTTGTGTTTCGTTGTAGTGTATTATTCCTAACATGTTCTCTCTTAGCTACGTAACTTTCATCAAATTGTTTTGCTGCTTTTCTATTGCATAAATGTTTCCATCCTACAAAAATGTTTCACAGTCACATAGCAGCCTCATGGCTCCTCTAGCAATGAAGGTAACACAGCATGCCATATGTCTTACATTTGTATTATATTCTATCTCTAAATGAGGATTGTACACACCGCAAACAACCAATAAATTTATAGTAACCAATGAAACATTTCTAAGTCATCTGATGGCACCATCTTACACTTGACATAAACTGTAGCATTCTAACATCCTTAAGAAACACACCTCTGCAGCTCTTAACTTTTTTTCTATCAATTCCTCAAAACAGTGAACATCTCCACCTAGAGGTCAATAAAATAGGAGGACAGATGGCATTAACTTTGTTTCAAATCAATTGATTCAATTTGGTTTAACACTGCTTGTTTCAAAACACAAGTTCCATAAGTAAAGAGTTAAACAGACTTCATCACTATAAGGAGAGTGTTAAGACAAGCATGCAGGGAAATAAAGGGTTCAGGAGTTCAGTGCTCAAGATTATTACTAGCAGGTCTGCTGGGACACCTGTGGTAGAAATGGATCTTTTATTCCTCGCCACTTGCGTTTCAAGGTCCTTTGCTGTTGCTCATTGACATACATAAAAGTTGACTTCACGTTAAGGAGGCCTCTGCCTACAAGGCAAAGCTGAACTATACCCATATTTAGAGAGCAAAATTCATTCATCATTGCAAATCATTGAAATAGACTCCACTGATTTTTCTTCATACAAGAATTAAGTGTTTCTATTCTTAAGATCATAGGGCTTTCTAGGATCATGAAACTCTTTATGCACTGAGTAACATGCAATCTCTGCAATCAAAGAACCTGTGTAAGCAAGTATTACAATACTATTAGCAAGGAAAGACTAACTACCCATATTAATAAATTAGTACTTGGGACATCTAAAGAATATGAGATCACATTTTCTGTTACATTAGCACACTTGTTATCGAAAAATATTGCTTAAGAAAAACCGCACTCAGATTCTTTCATTTAAAAGTGAAAATCAAAAGTTCAAGGATGCAATGGATAATTAGAGACATTTAACAATTAGAAAATGAAGCTCTTTCCATAATCATGACAATCTGTATGCATGTTCTGTGTATAATTTAAAAAAACATGAACAACAACTTTCATAACAGTTTATGAACTTTAATTAAACTTACCTAATCCACCATGAATAGGTTTTTCATCTCTTGGTATACTTGACTTTGCTTCTGCTACAGTTAATTCCTAAAAGCATAAAAAACTTGCATGAAAAGCATGTCATCAAGAGTAAGAAGCAAATACTCACTGTACTATTATGTTCCATACATGCAAGTCACCTTGGATATAGTTTTTCCAATAATGAACTTTATACAAACAACTGATTGTCCTCCGTTTAACAAATAAACTTTATCCAGTTGGGATATGATGTATGACATGTACACTAAGCTTAACGACTTGCACAGCAACAGTTTAGAAAAGAAATATTGTGTTCAGTTCCATTTACTTTTCTGCTTTATTCCCCATCAAAGTTTTCCTACCTTTATACTTGCTAACTGTCAGTTCAATGGTGAAGGTCATAAACAAAGGAACCTCAAACTTCTATTTCCAGAAATTTGACAAATATTCAGCGCTAGCAGCTCAAATCCAGCAGCATGGCCAATGTAAATAATGTGGGGGCAAGAATTTAATGGGGCCTTGTGACTCTGCTCCATTAACATTTGGGGGGTAATGCACTTTGTGTTGGCTTGCGATGCATCTCCTAATATCATGCTTGCCATTGGAGACAAGGAAATTTGATAATTTCGTGACAGCTATTCTACAAAACAATGTTAAAGGAATCCTGAAGACCAACATTTACCAAATGTGGGGGGAGGGGCAATTCCCCCAAATACCTCCCAATGGCCATGCCACTGCTCTTATCCACCAATCCAACATAATAGAGACCAATACAACAACTCATAATGACTCAGCAAACACTCGTTGTAGTAAAAAGCCTCTTGCTTTAGCCAATAAACATAGGCATTGACTTGAAAACAGAGAATGATTGACTAAGGAACTCACACAGATTTAGCATCTGTACAAAAAGCGTATAGCTTTTTGTTTCCTGTGGTTTATACCTGATGCTTAAAAAGACCAAAGAGAGTCTAAACATGGATGATTCTTAGGAAGATGATGACAATGAATATATTAATGGCACAGATTATAATAACGATACTTAATTATATTATAATAATGTAATCATAATGAGAATGATGATGATGGTGATTGAGATGGTGTTCAGAATGATAATGATGGTAGTCAGGTCTTTTCGTTTGATGCAGGCGATCGCCATCGCCAAATGATTTACGAGGGCTCTTGACCGCCCTTGCAAAAATGTGTTTCACCCCATTTTGTTTCTTTAGTTTCTAAACTATCTGATTTATAGCCATCCATTTTAGACAAAGACAGATGCGATAATGATAATGATAATGGCCTGTCACCAAAAAAGGCTTCCGCCAGACTTTTTTGACACTCTTTTCACCAAAGAGGACAATTCACGTACCATCACCAAGTCTGTATCATCGTGTTTGTTTCAAGAATTGAAATTCTGTATCTAGGAACCAATTATCAAGGAAGTGTGGTCAGGATATTACAGTAAAATCTTGGAGGCCATTACAGTAATACCTTGGAGGCTGTCTGTGATAAAAACTTTTTTGAGGAGCGATTGCTCTCCTAAGCTTATCAACCTGGGCAATTTACCGCCCTGGAGACAACTTCTGTACAAAAAGGCATGATGGTAGTAGTAAACTATTTAAAGGAAGGTTGGAATATACTCATAACGTGACAATAATAACTTATTGTAAAAGAAGCCATGACCATACTCTCACCTTTGAGTCAATCTGTAGTTTGTGTTTCGCTAATCCAAACTGTTCTGTAGATTCGATATTATTTGTTTCACTGCTGTTACTTGTTGTATCACTTAAAGATTTTACTCCATCAGTTTCAAAGTCACTGTCACAGTCAGATGTTTCTGATGTGAATCCTGTTCCCAACTCATTTTCTTCATTGTTGTCATCAACCCCTATTATGTTATTACCTTGCACATCCAGGTGTTCGAGTGACGTTGCTCCATTGTCACCATAACCTTTGAATATTACTGTCTGAACACCAAATCCTTTATCCCAGTTGTCCACCAAACCATTGCTTTCACCTTCTGAGTCACTCATCTCATCTTCTTCATAGACTCCTTCATTTGCCAGGGGTTGGTCCTGGTCTATTGATATTCTGCTAAAAGCATTCTTTAGGGCTGTTGATGTCATTGTTTGTAACAGATGTGGGTTTTCGGGTTCACCATGCTTGCTGGGCATTACATCTGACTTTCTGACACTTTGGCAATCTGATATTAGAGAATTATCTATGTCGCCACTTTCATGTTGGTACCTAAGGAGGTGATATATGTGGAAAAAAACAGAATCAAATTTATTAACTATTTAAGTCCTTTTCACATTTCAAGAAATGACTGCTGCAACTAATTGTATTCAGTTAGTTGTTTGAAATAATTATTCAGTAAAACAATATAAACACTTATTATTATAAATGTTGTCACATTGTTTTGGCTAAAAAGTGTATTAACTTGGCCATAGTTGGAGGTAGTTTGGTGTCAAACAGACACCCCACCAATGAGAAAATCTTAAAAGTGTTAGTTTGTGGTTGATTTGTAGTTGTTTGTGTTTATGTTGTTAATGTTATTTAGATGATCCTATTGAGAAAATATGGTATGTAAATATATATCCATGTTACTTTTAATGATATACAAAACACAAGCAACCATTCACACATCTGGACAACACTATGCGTAAAGGAAAAGTCTGTGTTACTTTTTTCTGTGAAAATAAAAACACAGTAACTAGTGCTACAAGTAACTCAGAGACATGTCTCTGACAGAAGTGAATTGGCATCAACATTGAATACAACAAAACAAATGTTACTGATCAAACCTTGTGTTACTAGCTTCCATCACTTTCTGTAAATTTATCTTCTGAGTTTTGAGCATTTCCTCTTGCCTCCTTTGTTCTCTTTCCAGAATTTGCTGTTGCTGTTGCTGCCATGCTCTCAGTTGTTTAAATTTCAATAAAAGACTACCACCATCAATTTCAGTTGCCATTGTATACAATGCTAGTGATAAGGAGGAGATTAGAAGTTGATAGTGAATACCTAGATGATACAAGGTTTTTTCTTTTAAACAATACAGGACAGAGACTTGTTTTAAAACTAATATAGCAAATCCATACATGCACCATTTATCAATACACTCTAAACTGGCAATGTCAGTTGAATAAAACAGGTCACTCTACTGGAATGCATGCTACCTGGCTAGTAACTAGTACTGATATCACCAGGCTAGTGATTAATGATAACGCTATGGTGAGATGGATCTGCTCTACTAAGACCTTGGACAAAGTACCCATCTCATTATTGCAAAGCTATCAGGCATCTCTTCCTTAGACACCATCCTGAGGGGTAGACCACTGAGATGGTCTGGCTATGTCAATAGAATGGAAAAAAAATTCCAGCACCACGGAATATTGATATACGATGTGGAAGGTAAATACCTGGGTTGGCCAAAAAATGAGGGGCAAATAACATCAAAGAGGGCTAGCATACTCTAAAAATGTCCAAGATCTGACAACTGATCACAATGACAGGAACAGCTACTAACCCAACATGGCAAGTTGGCATCCAACCCCTGGGTCGGGGCCCTAGTTGCTGAGAAAAGGGGACATTAGAGGGCGAATGCTGGTGTCTTTGATGTAATGATGATGTAAACCATTTTTAACAGTCATCTTGATTAAACATAGCAAAGCCTGCAGATTTTAAACTCCTTGACTCTTTCGATACTCCCCAAAATGTCATGAAAATATTTCTACTTGGCTAGTTTCTGGTTTCAGGGAATTTGTTTGGAATTCCATGTTATCTCTAAAAAGATGACCACGACGTTGTAAGGGTGATAAGACCAGAGAAATCGTGAATGTCTGATTAGTCTTAAAATGAGCAACATATCGGAGAAATTCTGAGGAACAAATCATACGAAAGAACTAGACTTCTTTGGTCCAAATCTCAGCCTCTGAATTCTTAACATGAGTAATAGGTGACAGCTGGAACTCTTATTATTTACACCTGATCACGATATCAAGCATAATAAACAGGAATGATTGATCATCCTTTCACTTATGCAGTGCAATATTTCTTACAGCAAGGTCTTTGTTTTGTTATTAACTTGACTTAGACTCATACAAATAAAAATCTCTTCGTTAATTTAGCACATAAGTAACAGTATGTCAGATAAATCATTTGAAGTACTATCTCACCTATTACCAATCCGTTTCCAGTGATAAGTCTAGATGAAAGGAATCGGTACAATTTCAATACTCACATGGTAGACGTTACTCTTCAAAGTAGCACTTGTTGCAAAACAACAAACGTCCCCGCCAGATTTCAAAATTACGTGCCCTGCACATGTACTCCCGATGAAATGAATATGGCGGAATAGTAACAAATGACTTGTGGGAATCCCAATTGAACATGTTTTCGAAAGCCGCTACACGCCATATTTGTGTAGGAGACCTATATTATATAGCATAATAGAGCATGATCATAAAATGCGGATTTCAAGCAACAGATGCGCATTTTACGGACGTGGTGAGTTTAAAATATCTAAGCATACTTAAACATTTTGTACTATAAGACGACAAATAGCCAAGTTAAAATGGTACCAATAAAACAAGTAATGTATATTTACTGCTCTTTTAAAGAAAACAAAGATTAATCCTTGGATTTTTTACCTGAAATCAGTTACATAGCCATGGGGGTACGTAGGGGCACTTTACCCATGCAAAGTTTGGGGAATGCTAATCCTTAACATGCCTTGGAAATCGAAGGGGAAATGAATAGTTATGAATGGTAGCGTAAGAATTGTTTTCTGAAATTTGGGAACATATAACGTAAATGAAATTTCTGATGAAAATTCTTCCTTTTCTTATAAGTTTGTTTAAAATACTAGTGACAAAAAATCTAAAAAACTGAATGGCCATATATATCCGCCTCTCTTTTATGCGTATATTATCTTTGTCAGCATTTAGAAGAAAATTAAAAAGCACTGGTTCGTTTCAGCTCATAATTAAGGTAAGTGCTACAAAATTGACCAATCTTCCATATTATGCATTAAGTACTGCTAAATACGAAATCAGGAGATGCATTCTAAGCCAAAGCGAAGATGTCTCTTCAAAATTATTTCCTCCAAGCGCTCTGTTTTATAGGATAACTGTCATAAGGTTGTCCAGGATTTTTAATCCTAGTGGCAAGCGTGATATTATAATCTAAGCCCAAGTAAAGGGTGTGGCTCAAAAAATATCCATGGGGCGGAGACCCCAGAAGCCAATAATTTCTTACTCTCCACTTCGCCGTTGCCTATATGGCTCTAGTAATGCGACGGAAGATCCTGCTAAAGTTTCAAATTTTATATTGTATTGTTACATGCTAGCCCCACAGCACTACCCTTTACCCAACATCTCATATCTAAGCCTACATTCTTCTACTAAAGGTCCACTGTGCAAACTCAGCAACCGATGGAAGGCTTGATGAGGTGCAATGTGTTAAACCATAGTCAGTGGTCCTTTGGTCAAATATGTTTAAACCGATTGAGTTAAAGACAATAGCATAGGGTAAATTGTCACAGTAGTACCAACACTGTTAGTAGTGGTGAGGGAATGACCAGTTAGACATCAACATTAAATAACATGATATTACTGACCGACATGGTGGAAAATCTCTAAGTAGAGAAATTACCGCAGGCACAGACCTGTCATGGTGGCAACGACCTGCTATGGTGGTAACTATTTCGGTCCTTCTCCCCTTGGTTAAAAGGAGAAAGATCGATGCCATCGGAAATTTATCAACCACGAAAGAGCGATTATGAGAGCCACGAATATGTCTGGATTAGTCAAGGTCAGTACCAGTCAACAAAGCATCCTCTGTAGCGCACATGAGACAGGCGGAGGATGCATTAGAAAGTACAAAAGCGTTATCAGGGAGCCCAGGGTAGGCACCTAAAATTTCAGGACTCCGAAGGCAGCCGGCAAAGTAAAAAAACTTGTTGACGGCGTAGCATCTTAGAACTGAGATTACGTAAATTCGAGCAAATTTTTTCGAGAAATGACAACATGCGAGGCGTTCAACATAGCAACAAAACGGTCAACAGCTACTCCGTGGAATGTAGCGATGAATCAACTTTATGTAATTCATAATAAACTGACGAATAGAAAAGAGGCTACCTGTTGCTACGATGTGTTGACTATATGGTGTTACGAAGAAGAAAAACAAAGTTGTAAATGAGCTCACTTGTGAAAATAATGTTATATGATTTTTAATGTTTTCCGCAGGATGGCACACGCAAAGTGCTATGGAGCATACCTTTTAGTGAAAAAGCGCAGGACAATATTTTTATTCCACCAATAAGTACACCATTATGTTGCCTCGTTCTCAAGAATATGAAACTGGGGATAAAGGAACATTGTTCCCATAACAAACTTTGCGAATGAATCAGAGTTAACATTCCCTGTACACATCGCTCTTTATTTAACCAAGCAAGAAGGCCACAAGGCACGATTCAGGATACAAAACGTTATAGATTGTGTAATAGAGATCCAAATAACCACTGAGCATTGTCTGTTGGTGGATCTAAATTCTGTGCATGTGAAAGTATCACGTGTACAGTAGGCTCCTTCACTTCAATTACACAACAATTTGAAGAAATCCTATTTCTCAGTTGCATAGGCTGAAATGATGTTGCTGTGGCGTAGTGTTCTCGTCTGTAGTATCTGTTTGTTACAGACGGTTGTAGGAAGAATCATGGATAAAAACGTACTTGGGACTGGGTTGGAGCTATGTTGTGATGAACCAGTAACAGGCTTTTACAGGAATGGTCGTTGTGAAACAGGACCTCAGGACTATGGCCGACATGTTGTTTGTGCTCATGTCACTACGGACTTTTTAGAGTTTACAAGAGCTCGTGGGAATGACTTGAGTACTCCAAATCCACAGTAAGTCTTAAAATCTAATATAACTACCTGGCCACGTCCACAGCCTCTTGTACGATTTATCAAGCTGCCAATTGTTTTGATTATTTCACCTAGACTCCAAACAAGAGAAGGTGTTTCATCATCTAACATTCGCCTGTTTTTATGTAGTAATTTGCATAAAAAATAACCTGATCGCGTCAGATAATTTAGTTTAAGGCCTACAAGTGCGATGGAGGGAACAGTTGACGTTGAAAAATATTTAAAGCAACTAGACACTGACCTGTCATTGTGATATAATGCCGAGCACAAAGCTGTCATCCAGTGGGGAGCAATTTATAACCACAACTTCCACTTTCTTATTGTACTGTACTAAGTTTTCCCTGTAATAAACTTCTAAATGGAATGAAAGTCACTTAATTGCAGTTTGTTGGACTGAGCAAAGGAAATATTGTACATTATTGTAAAACTATTTATACATCAGCAAACTTGTACTTATGGAGCCCTTAGTTGAATGGCAAAACACAAAAAGGCAATTTTTGTTGCGTCCTTCAAGGAAATTCCATTGAGGTGGAAATAGTTCTACAACCTCATTTCTAGTAGGCTAATGATGGGAGAAGGATCTCCTAAAACATAAGTAAGAAAATGCTTACAACTTATTACATGATAAACACCGATGGCTTCCACTGATTTTACAAAGACTAGGATTTTCAAACTCTTTCTTTGTGTTTTTTTTAGGTATGGCTTCCCAGGGTTACGTGATGGTGACTGTTGGTGTTTGTGTGCTGTACGCTGGAAGGAGGCCTTACAAGCTGGTAGAGCCCCACCAGTTAAACTTGCTGCAACTCATGAAAGTGCTTTAAATTATGTTCAGCTTGAAGACTTGAGACAACATGCACTAGATGTTACCATGGCTCCTTGCCCAAATCAGACAATGTCAGATAGCAGATGAGAAGGAGGGGAAGAAACTATGGTGACAAATAATACATTACACTTTCTGTTTTATGAACAACTTTTCTGTAGTTAGGGCTCTTTTTAAAGGGATTTGTATGTACTATTGCTCCTTGTGGGTTTATTATGTTGATGGACATATTGCATAGTCACTTCTTAAGGAGGTCGAAGTGTACAAGCTTATGACATTCACAGGAAAATTAATAGTTTACTTTTGCCTTGTGATGTTTAGTTTTCCATAACTGCCCAACCTATGGATGGAATATTTACTTTCTTGATCTAAGTTTATTTAGCATAATTTGATCTTAAACAAGAAAGGTAGAAAGGAGCTTTATCATGACATGAGTTGTATTTTTATGAGCTATGTTTTGAGAGACTTTTCATCCATCATCAGGCTACTAGAAATGATCTGGCACAGCTATATATTCTATTTTCAAGAATATAATTGATGTTTTATGATTTTCACCTTGTCTCTTTTTACTTTACCCAGTCTGCCATCCCAGAATAAAGAGCAACGGAGCTATTTTTTAAGAATATCATGGATAAGATTTAAAATACCTTATTTGGATTCAATGCTTTCAGAAAATGCTTTTGTTCCTTTGACGTTTGAGTATCTTTTGATTCTAAATAAACATTAGCAATCTACTATTGCTCCACATGAGTGTCAATTCTGTCTCTCATCATGTCCCGTCTTATGTTTGACCCCTCCAAATATGTTTTGGCCACTTCAGATCCATATTTTAATCCTTCTAGTTGTCATGTGTACAATACATATTCTTATAATGCTCAGAGTGGGTTCCAGTTCAAAAGGCCCATAATGCAATGAGTTTTTTTCAAATCAGTGGAGCTTTGAAGTTATATTCACAAGCAGTTTCAGCACCTTACATTGTTTGTGCTTATTTTGTATTAAAGACATTTTCAAGTTATGTAATTTAACCAAGGTATCACTTTGTTAATTAATTTATGCATGGTGTAAACATTAAAATATGTATTTATGTCAATGATCCAGGTATTATTCAGGTAATCAACATGTGCACTCGCATTATGTTTACATTTGTAGGTTGTAGGTTAATTTGTTGAAATATGCGTCAGTTAAACTCAGACATGCTTAACTGGCTCAATGGTCACATTTTGTGTAGTCATAGTATTGAAATACCCATTTTAAAAGTCATGAAAAGCTACTTAAAATTGGTCTGAAGAAAGTAGAAGCTAAATCAGGCATATTAATTGTGTTTATAATGATCACTAATGTTTAGGCCTTAGGTGGTGGTTTTTCAAAAGGTTTTGATGATTTCTAGGTACTGGTATACTAGTTTTTATGTAATTTGTTACATTTCTCTGCATTTAGGATGATCACTTACTTAACATATTCTGCTTTGTTCTTAGTTTCGGACTCATTTTCTCCTTAGATATTACTTGGTACTTAGTGAATATAGTGTTGAATACCTGCATGTTCTCTTTGTTTTATGTACTTATGTATTACATATACACACATTGTATGGTTTTGTAAATCATGGAAAATTTGTAAAAGGAATTTTCTGTTGCTGTTTTTTCTATGTCGTTGGTTTGCTTTTTGCCTCTTACATGCACTTCTTTATTTTTGTTTTGCACAAATATATGCAACATCTGTCAAAACTCAACTGTAGTGCAGTCTATCATTAATCGGTTTTGTACTTGCTAATACCATATCCAATAAGACTATAAAGCCAAACTGTGATTCAAGTTTTTGAAAATAGTAGGCTTTTCTCTACATGTTCTTGGGCCATGCCTTTCCAGCTACCAAATTAATACCACAGAGTAATCCTATGACGTTTTGATTTTAAAAATCAACACAGTAAGCACCATCTGCTCTTTCAGAACTTCAAACCAGTAATCTAAATACTTGAATGGATGTCCAGGGCTGAATAACTGGGAATGTTTTAATTATTCCCACTAGGTTAATTTACTTAGTAGGAAAAGAAGTAAGTTTGCAGTAGGGAGACTAGGGATTGAAGCTCAGTTGGGCATAATTATAAGTATTCTGTTTTCCATTCATAACTAACTGCATCCGACTACATGCCAAATTGTTTTTGATATTCACACAGTAAGCACTCTATGCCCTCCTCATAACTTCAATACAGTAATCTAAGTACTTGAATAGATGTCAAGGGATGAATGACTGGGATTATTTTAATTATTCCTACCGGGCTAACTTCGTTAGAAGGAAAAGGAGCCGCTTTGCAATAGGGAAACACATGACTAAAGCTCAGTTGGGAATCATTATAAGTATTCCGTCTTCCATTCATAACTGTATCTGTACTCACGTGCGACTATTGACATTGCCATCAGCTACTTAGTAACAACTGTAAGAATTTCTCTACTCCAC
>JANTCA010013999.1:0-48759 GCA_024741275.1 Chironex yamaguchii | reverse complement strand
TATATCATACTTCTGTGTATATAAACATAGAAAAAAAGTTAATGAATTTCCAGTGATTTCCTCTGGTATATATTATTCATGAATGGAATATTTACCGTGAAAGCTTTATCGGAGTAGGAAGCCGAAGGGACTTGAATCAACACCCTCAGCTTTCACTTAGATGCTGTGTCGTGCTGAGACGCAGGTTTGGCGAGGGGCATTTCAAGTTTTCGGTATCAAGGCCCAAACCTTGTGTACCTATGTTTCTTTAAAGTGCAAGTGACATGATTTTACTTTCTGGATTTTTTTATTATATTTGACAGACAATTTGCCACCTGTTATAAACTAAAAAAATGTTTTAATTAGCTCACTCCTGTCTTGAATTATTAACGTTTTAAGATAAGACTTTCGTGGGATGTGTTCTCGACTTTCCTCATCAAATATGACGTCACACAGAGAGTTTATGCATGATGGAGAGTGTACGGGGCAAACATTAAACCACGTTTTGCCTTTACGTAAAGTTCATTTAACAAATCGACGATATGTTGCTGCTATCTACTATGGAATAGTCAACTGTGTAGTAAGCATAATATTCATGTACATAACATTGAAATGAACTTTCAACCAAAAGCTGCGTAATTGTCAAGTGCAGCATCATACAATGCTCCTCATTGTCAATTAAGTTGCAACAATGTGGGAAAGATCTTAATGCTTCTAAATGGACAGCAATCAGCACGGTTTTTTAGGAAGCATACTTCCACAGAGGATTTTGATTGAACGTTTTAAACATTTATTACATTTGACGGTTATGATTCTATGTTGATTTGTCCAATGTTTTTATATCCTTGAGTACCCTATCACTATTGGCAAATGATGTTTTCACAATAATCCGCTGTCATAACTGTTGAATAGGAAGGAACGTCCTAGGTTTTGTACCTTAACATTTTTACGTTGGACATGTCAGTCATCATGTTAGGGATTAAGCGTTAAGGACGTATCAGACACTCCTTGCCTGAATGCTAATAACATGGTGAGGTATTGTTTACATTTATTACCAAAGAAGACAGTCTGATTGTAAAAGTAGTGTAAAAAGTTAGGTTAACAGCAGATATTACACCCATCGCCAAGTACTGGAGCGTTATAGTTGATTTGCAATTAAATCAACATGCCGTCGGTCAGAAAAATTTGCCGCGAATTTTATAATAACAGTTTTCAAGCTGTGATGTTTGGGTTGTTATAATGGCTCTTATTCAATGGCTCTTATTTGAACCATCGTCAAGACCACGACGAAAAGTTTTCAATTCTCAGAATGAAAACTGTGTAAACACAAGTAAACCAAGAATGATGGCACACGATTACAACTGATACCTAATGCCTCTACTATATCAGGTTTTAAAATGTGTGTAAATTCAGATAAGTACTCATATAAACAATACAAATCCATAAGCATCCTTATACTCTATTTCATGCCTTCCCTGATGCCGCCATAAAATGCACTGTAGACTGAATGTCTACCGTCAGGCTTTCTTCAGGCTTCAACAAATATTTTCAGGCTACTCAAATTCTTCTCTGCTTTGAAAGCTCGAATTTTTGTTGTAGTTCCTTCCCTGTTTTATTGCTGTATGAATTTTTTGAAGCGATAATACAAATGAAAATGGTTCAACACATTGTATTTATGCTTTTATTAGCAAAACAAGAACTTTTCCCAAGATCGTGTCACTTGCATTTTAAAACATTTAAGCTACATGAAGGCTGCCTCCAAGCAAAGCCTAAAGAGCTTGGTGTACTGTATGAATGACCATGCTTTTTCACTTACAACTATTTGATCGACCTTGCCGCTTTATTTCCGGTATAGCGAAAGAGGCATCAATCTATGATAAAAGATAATGCAAATGCCTCTCTTGATGGAGAATACAGAACAGGGATAAGCAAATTACGAACGTATGAAACAAACTATAGAAAGATGCAGAAAATATCTTCTAATTTGATTTGATTATTATCAAGCTGAACACACATGTTTAGTACATAAAAAACAACAAGTAAAGTTCACCGACAATAGTTAATGAAAAGTAAATTGCATTGTTATTTGATTTTCAAATTTTTTTTACATTTATGCCGATATTAAGTAAATAGTGATAGGCATGATGACAGTTATGCTTTTTCTTGGTGTTTGGACATTAACACACCTGCAAATTATGTTGGCGTTCATTTATTTTAAACACAGCATTTTCATAGTTTTTTCTCTGTTTGTTTTTATGCGACAAATACTTACCTTTAATTGTTTGCTATTGTCATGGTATATAAGAGGATGCCATTCTCGTTGATTATCACTTCAGGCATACGCAAGACATACGTATACCTAATACTTGAGAAGCAAGATGCATTCTTTCTTCATTCTGCTGGTATTGCTCTCTTTAACAGGTAAGAACATTTCATCACGCCATATTTTGTTAATTCCTTGTTTGTCCTTATCAAATTATTTTAC
The DNA here is from genome assembly GCA_024741275.1 of Chironex yamaguchii. Taxonomy (NCBI): domain Eukaryota; kingdom Metazoa; phylum Cnidaria; class Cubozoa; order Chirodropida; family Chirodropidae; genus Chironex; species Chironex yamaguchii. The sequence continues at coordinate 46,295 of JANTCA010013999.1, read as the reverse complement.
AATCGAGCTTTTTAGTGTTTACTCTGCCTGTGTCAGACTATGTAATTGTCACGACATTCAATGTTAAGATGCTTCATAGCCTAAGTATGAACCACCATGGATTTTATTAGTGCATCCACTGCCATCACGCTTCAATTTTCAGTATGCTCCTGATGACCTTGACAATTCGTCAATGTCTCCCTAGATTGGTTTAACCGCAAGGGGGTGTTAAAAACTCATTGCTATTAGCTGATAGTGATATCTCCTGCAGTAACTTGCATTTCTCTGCATTCTCTCCTTCTTTAGATTGTCTGGTGGGTGTTTTCGATTCCTTGTGATTATTATCGTCTTGGAGTCTCCTTCTTCAGTGCACGCGTGAGCACCTTCTAAACTGACATCTGTACTATGTCCGTATTTCTGAGCCGTGTAGTAGTATTGATTCTAAAATATTGCAAATGATGACTGAAAACGACATTTGGCAGTGCACAAAGCGTGAAAGTACGTCAGCCGCTTCTGAAAACGAACGCTAACTCTTTCCGTATCCAGCTCGTGGTGTTATCACGCCATAAAAGTTTAAACCTTCCTCCCATATTTCCTTCCACTTGATCTTCGACAGCATAACATGTAGTTGACCATGTGTGCCAAAAATTTGCGCTTCGTACTCTAATTTTAATTATTATTGTTATGCATCACATTTGTAGCATGCAGTTATGGATTCAAAACTGCCATGGATAACATTTTAGCAGTCAACACCAAAAGTAAGTTGCTAAGTTATGCACCAAACATTTTGTTAGAAAGTTAACTCGTCTGTCCTAGATGCAAGAAGTTATTGTGGTATACTACTTACCTAGCGTACCTAATTCCCGTGTCGGGTTAGAGGTTAGGGAATTTTACTAAGATGTGAGCTCTTTATGAGAATGGGCTCCTGATATCTTTTTTCACTAATGGTAACATGTTTTCTGTGAAGAGGAACAACTCCCAATAACCGACTTGCAAGATCGTCGTCTTATCCACTACACCATGTCAGCCCTTTCATGTATTATAGCATTGACAGAAACACACAGTGAAGATGTTACTGAATTTATTGTTCACCCTGTATTTTTACGAGTTGTTTTTCGAGCATTGTTTCAACAAGGTGAAAATATGAAAGAACGAAACCGACAATTTAGTTGCAAAGATACCATAAATTAATTTGGTTTATTGTAAATTAAAGACGAGATGCATTTCAGTTTCAAAGAATACTTGCGTAAATAATGATGTTGATTTAATTAATCTTAAAATTTTTAGTTTATCATTGTTATACTCCTTGAGGTGCATGTTTCATTGCGTTTTATTTGTTGTTTTTTAGTAATTGAGCAGAATGAGAAGGCAGGCTACAGTGGTAAGCTTTAACACATATTTTTTGTTAGTAAGTTTGTACCTTTGTGTTTTGTCGGATCAACAAGGGTCTTATAGTCAACTGAGCTGCAGATGGCTGTGTGTTAACGGGAGAGAAATATATAGCTAAACATACAAGTAAAAATATATTTTCAAATTGTTATTGTCTTGGTTGGTTAGTTAATTTTCAAACTCATGTTGATAAACAGATTAAACAAAACTGTAAACTGGTTATTACTACACTTTACTAATGACATCTGGGTGGGTATAGGAAAATTTCTTCATTGAATTGATACCATTGTGCTCTCTTCCGTGTGCCATGACCAGTGGCGCAAATGTAAAATTATTTTCTTGGGGTATGCGTTCAAGGGACCGGGTTTTCGCCACAGCGGACAGGCTTCTGTGAAATAGGTGTTGTCAGGGCCGCTCTCGCACTTTCTTCAAGTTCGCGCATCTTACGCCGCGAAAAACATGGAAACGAGATTGAATATGTATTTTTTTGCAAGTTATTGTCGTTGTGGGTAGATAGTTTCCTTAATACAAGGAAATACTAGCAAATAGAAATTAAGAATTTGCATTTATCATTGCCTTCATTCTTTCTTATTGAATGACAATCCTAGTCTATCAAGGTAATCTCATTTTGTGTTTTTTCTTTTCTTTTTGACATTTTCAAATATTTCCCTGATATCTAGAAAGTGAATTGCACATTTTTGCCAATTTCAAACATCCAGCAGGATGATCTTTTTCTGTTTTCTGCGAAACTTTCAACAATACTGCGAAAAGTATTCCGTGATTCTTGAAAATTTGTATCCGTGAAAACTTTTGCAGATCATCATTCGCGAAAATTAGTACCTGCAAACTGTAGTTGCTTTAATCTGTAAAAATTAATTTACGCAAAAATTAGTATTATTATTATTATTATTATTATTATTATTATTATTATTATTAGTAGTAGTAGTAGTAGTTCATATGACCTCAGTTTCAGCATACAACGGGCTTTTTCGGAATATCCAAATGACTTTGCGGGGAGATTTCGATGGCATGCAGATCACAGATTTTCGTTTATCCAAAGACTGAGATGGGATGATATTTTGTTATCTCTTTCATTTGCATAGATATTTCCATAGTGTGGTTGTGTAGTTACATTAACTTTCAAGTATGTTATCCTCTTTTAGTCAATAGTGATGTGATTTTTGAAGGAGATATCGACTTCAATGCGCAGACTGCACAACAAATCCAAAATGAATATAAAAAAGCCATTGGCACAGCCAATGGCTATGACGCTATAAGCGGGCAATGGTACAAGTGGCCGAATGCAGTCGTCCCATATGTTATAGATAACAGTTTGAGGAACGGTGAGTACTGTAATCTAAGCTCTAATTCTTCTTGTAATCCTCTTGAATTTTTCGAATTTTTCTTGTACTCCTCTTCGTCTCCTCATATTACTCTTATAGTCCTCTTTGTCCTCCAGTTATTCTTCCTCTTAGTCTTCTAATTGATCATGTGTTTCTATTAGTCTTCTCATTCTTCTTGTACTCCTCTTCAACTCCTCTCATTCTTCTTGTATTCCTAATCAACTCTCCTCATTCTTCTTGTACACCCTTTTAGCTCTTCTTATTCGTCTTGTACACCCTTTCAACTCTTCTCATTCTTTTTGTACACCCTTTCAACTCTTCTCATTCTTCTTGTACTCCTCTTCAACTCTTCTCATTCTTCTTGTATTCCTCTTCAACTCTTCTCATTCTTCTTGTACACCCTTTCAGCTCTTCTCATTCGTCTTGTACATCCTTTCAACTCTTCTCATTCTTCTTGTATTCCTCTTCTTTTAATCCTTTTCCTTATCCCTCTAATCTATCCTGATGTTCTATGTTCTTCATTGTCTTCTTGAATTCCTTTTCCAACGTTATGGTTTTTTATTTGTGTTCTATTCTTATTGCTCTTGTTTAAAATCCATTTCTTTGAATTCCATTGTTGAAAGTCTTGCGTATACTAATTTTTATTACGTTTGTTAATATCTCTCTTTCCTCTGTGACTCCTTTCATCTCTCTTCCTACTCTGGCTCCTGCTCGACCTCTACTCCTGTTTTGCTTCTGCTGAATTGCATCAATGAGCACAAGATGGAATGACCATCTTTAAGTCAACAACTAAGAATAAAAGCAGTAATACAGGAATAGTGAAGATGACAGTTAATGTTGAGCTTGAAGCCATCACAATAATACGTCAGGAGAGAGTAAAGTTAGTAGAAAAGATGATCTATATGTTGGCACATGTGTTTTAAACTACAATATTTCTTTTCTTTGCACTATTTCCTAGTCCCCAGGGCCATGCAAGCTATCAATAGTGCAATTGCAACATACAGTCGCCTTACTTGTATTCGCTTGATTCCAAGGACTAACCAGAGAGATTATGTCTGGATGAATCTAAATCCAAAGAAAGGGTAAGTAATATCCAGTCGTAGGGTATATTAGAACTGTCTATATGCATCGGTATTGACTACATGCATTCATTCATGACTGTATGCATGCCTCGACCCATGACCGTGTGCGTCGATCCATGACCGTATGCATCGATCCATGACCGTGTGCATCGATCCATGACCGTGTGCATCGATCCATGACCGTGTGCATCGATCCAAGACTGCGTGCATCGATCCGTGACTGTACGCATCCATCCATGACTAAGTGATGATGCTGATTATGATGTTAATGAAGATAATGATTGCGATGATCTACTCTTCCTAGATGCTCGTCATGGATTGGAAAGCAGGGTGGTGGGCAAGAACTGTCCCTAAATTGGGGATGCCACTCAACTGGTACTGCCATTCATGAAATTATGCATGCTATCGGATTTTTCCACGAACAATCAAGGCTTGACCGAGATTCTTATGTCAACATATATTGGAATAATATCGCCTGGAGTAAGTAGTATGCATCTTTCCCTATCTTTTCACAGTGCCTTTTTGAAGGGAGTACTTAAAATTGAGTAAACCAAGGTGGTCTATTGCACCATTTAGATAGAAGGTAGTCATAGGTATGAGCCACAAGAAAAGATAGCACCAGTGAATTCTCCTGTGCTTGACTTTATTTTCATTTGGTGATATATGTTTTTAAATACAACATGTATTTAACTATATTTCAGTAAAGGTACCTTTGAAATGTCACATCGGTTTTTAACTCACAGTTAATTCCTTTTTAAAAGGAATAAACGGAGTTATCCAAATCGGTTGAGTGTGAACTTGTTAGTGACACTACAATTTTACCACAATGCTTTTGGTTGATTGGAAATTCGATTGTTTTGCGAGTGCAGCCCATCATCGCATCATGAGGGCATTAATGGAGTAGAGTATGTCATGTCGTCATTGGAAGAACCCATCAGGATCAATGGCAGTGGCGGCTGGTGGGGTTTTTCGTTGGGGATGGGGAGCAAAAACGTACCTTTTAGGTCTGTGCAGCTCAGGCATTTAGTAAATCTTCGATAAAAATGTTTACTTTATAAAAACAGAAGTTACAAAAGCAAGGTTTCAGTAAATGTCGTATCATAAGAGCAATACTTGACCGTGAGTTCACCACAGGTGGGCTTTGATTACTGTTTGCTTTTCAATGTAAAGTGATTTGTCGATTTCTCCAGGACTTCTCTCGGATGCAGGTATTGAATGTATAGAAATAGACATAACATTAAAAAATGGTGGTAAGGAAAGTGAACCACGAAACATAATAGCAGAAATTATTAAGGTATTTGTCTCGTCACCCGCTCAGCTTTGTCTGAATACAGCAAGGATTAAATGTCCTCAACAAACTTAAGTCTGGATATGGCACGTTAGTGTAAGCATTGGTTTATGAATTTAAGGGTTTCGGATTTGATTTCTCTTTATGGTTCATCGTAAGCCTTAATAATTTCATTAATCTTGACCCCGTCCACACGTATCCGGATATTTTTGAAAACGCAGCTTTCTTATCAGTTTTCGGCTTCTATCCACACGTATCCGGCGTTTTCGGTCACCGAAAATGCAACTTTTTGAAAAAGCTCTCCAAAGTGGAACTTTTGTCTTTTTGAAAATGGACAAAAAAGGTGCGTTTTCAAAAATATCCGGATACGTGTGGAGAGGACTTTAATCGATTTGAAGCTACGGTATATCGTAAATATTTTTTTCCCACAGATCAGAAATTTAATTTCCGTATGTACCGGCGCGGGGAAGCTACAACATACGGCCACCCATATGATAAGCAGAGTATTATGCACTACAGCAGGTAAGACAAATCTAAACACGTTTTAAATTCACCTGTTCAGATCAAAATGCTCGACTTTTAATGATTTCCAAGGAATATTATTTTCAGAGTATCATTATATCTGACTTTGGAACAGAGAACTACAAAGTCAGTCGCAGTTTTGATTGTAAAAAGGATTAGATAATCATTTTGTCTTAAAGCAGAAGTCCTCCTTAATATCATCCTCATTGTCGTAATCATCAACAGCATGACCAGCAGCATTATTGTAATCATCATAATTACCACCACCATTATAAGGTGTATCATCATTATCATTATTATCATTATCATCATAATTATCATCATCATAATCATCATCATCACCATCATCATCATCATCATTATCATTATCATCATCAACATTATCATGAGCAACATTATCATCATCATCATCATTATCATCATCCACATTATCATCAGCAACATTATCATCTTCATCATCAACATCATCTTTATCATCATCAACTTTATAATCAGCAACATCATCATCATCATCATCAACAACAACAACATTTTCATCAGCAACATTATCATCATCACCATCACCATCATCATCATCATCATCATAGGCAGCAGCAACATTATCGTCATCATCATCATCAACAACAACATCATCATTATCATCATCATTATCATCATCACCATCATCATCATCATCATCATCATCATCATAAGCAGCAGCAACATTATCGTCATCATCATCATCAACAACATCATCATCATCATCATCAACATTATCATCAACAACATCATCATTATCATCATCAACATTATCATCAGCAACATTATCATCAGCAACATCACCATCATCATCATCATAATCATGGTCATTATCATCATCATCATTATTATCATTGTTAGTATTATTGTTATAATTCTTCTTATTATTATTTCTATTATTATTATTATTATTAATCTTGATTCAAATTGTCAGAGAAAATGGAAAAATACACAGCCCTTTGTGATGAGCCAACAGGAAATTATAAATTCTCCTTTATTGACTCACGGTTTTCGAAAAATTTCGCTCGCTTGGTCTTTCTCACGGGATCATTTTTAATTCACGGTTAATTCCTTTGTAAAAGGAATAAATGGAGTTATCCAAATCGGTTGAGTGTGAACTTGCTAGTGACGCTCCAATTTTACCACAATGCTTTTGGTTGAGTGGAAATTCGATTGTTTTGCGAGAGCAGCCCAGCATCCCATCATGAGGAAAACCAATTGGCATTAATGGAGTGGAATATGTCATCATTGGATGAAACATTAGGATCAACGGCAGTGGCGGCTGGTGGGATTTTTCGTTGGGGGGGGGGGGGACTTCAGATTTGGGCGTGGTGCCCCTATTTCGTATTAAAGATGTTACATGAGAACTAAAATGTAACTTTTAGGTCTGTGCTGCTCAGGAGCCTAGGCATTTAGTAAATCTTGGATAAAAATGTTTACTTTATAAACACAGAAGTTACAAAAGCAAGGTTACAGCAAATGTCGTATCATAAGAGCAATACTTGACCGTGAGATCATCACAGGTGCGCTTTGATTAATTTGAGAATGAGTGCAATAAGAGGAGTGGTAAGGACAGTGTGCTTTATGGATAGGTTGAAACTTCTAAGGGTAGATAATGATTCATGATTATTTTTTACATAAAGTGATTGGCTCCATTATAAGATATACATATTTTCTGTTTTGTCGACGTGATAATAATTGGACTGATCTTGAGCTTTTATGTTGGTTATGTTTGTTGTAAACATTTATTATTAAGATTTCTGGTTTAACATCGTAATTGATTTGGATACGCCTTCCTTTAAATGAGTGCCCAAATGTATCCATTTGGTAATGGTTGTAAATTCGAATTTTAAACAATTACCTTCATCGTCACCACCACTCACCTTGTAACTCATAGAGAGCACGCCCTTTCTTGGATCACGATTCTAGAAGTTTCCATTCTATTTGAGAGAACCATTGTACCCCCTAACAATAAGTAGTCATTCCATGTGGAAAATTAAGCCTTCCCTAATAAATTCTACCGTGCAGTTTATCTCTTGCGTTTGTTAGGCTATATTGTCTTATAAAAGATGTGAACCAAAAACTATTTTTGTTGTCAGTGAGAAGGTTGACCGTCTTTTGAGCAGATTCTTTGGAGCAAATTTGATGCTTATTACATGAAGTATCAACATTTACAATACCTATGCTTGTTTCCTGGAGAACATCCATGATTTGGCTTTGCATTGTTCGACGAATCAAAAACAAGCTATTGATAGCAGTTGCTAGTGTGGATACGAAGGGGATAAATTGGTCAAAGTTGAGATGTACACTGGGATATGAAATTTGCAAGATAGCAAGTGGTGGTGACTGAAAGACCGAAATCACTCATTTCAACCAGATTGCTTTTGCTCCCTACCCTATTATGTTCCTACATATATCGAAAAAGTTGAATTATATAATATCTTGTATATTTTCTGCTATAAAAATATACTGTATACATTTCTCGATTAGGTATTCATTTCCTCTCAATCGGAGATATCCGACTATTACATCCAAGAGCAATTACAATGAAAGACTGGGAGGAAACCAGTTGACGTCAACGGATATTGCTCAAATTAATACCCATTACAGTTGCAAGGGAACTGGCGGAAAAGTTCTTACCAAGCCTCCTTCAAGTACGTCCTACAAGTTCATACATTTACCTTGGAGCTGTAGTTAGAGACCATATATTCGTCTGTTGGGTATCTGCCACCGAATCAGAGTTGACCAGTCTTGCTGCTGGCATCTCTTATGATGTGTCCGAGGCCCAAGAGCGAAGTGCTTATGTTTCTTTTTACATACTTATATAATTTCAGTCACGCAAGCTACCAAAAAAGTAAACTATATTGGTAAAAGTACCTCAACACCAAGAAATGTAGACACATGGCCAATAGATAGATTCTCTTTCTCTTGCTCTCTCCTCCTTCTTCCCCCTTCCCCCTCTCTTTATCTATCTCTAATCTATCTCTATCTATCTCTATCTCTATCTCTCTCTATCTCCAACATTAACCAATAATGTGCAAAAATTATATATGACTAAAAAAACACCATTGTTTGACGTTTCGATTTTATCTTCATCAAATATTCTGATCAAGATAAAATCAAAGGTCAAAAATCGTGTATCTGCTGATCTATTCTTTCAAAAGTGAAAACTCCCAAGTTCTCTTGAATCCTCTAATGTAAGTAATCTGATCCTAACTAAGCAATCCCTAAGATTCCAGACCCCGAGTGGCGGGCGACTTTTTCTTTCGTTTTCTTCCTTTTCAAGTATAATCAACCGCAATTACAATGGGTGTTTTGTTTCTTAATTTCTTTTTTGTTAGAATTTGCATTTAAAATGACGTCCCACCATCAAGTTTTATTGTATGCAATATAAAGCTGTTACTTGCATTTGTAGCACACCTAAGTGTGTTATCCACCTCTAGGTGCTCATTGTTAAATATGAATTGTTATGAGTGTTTTTGCTCATTTGGATGCTTACCCTCGGCAGTAGGGATTGCTAGAGACAACGACCTAGTGACGTTTTGCTTCAGTATTATCTTTTCAATTGACGATAATTACAATGCTTGTTTTATTCCTAAATTTCTATTAGACTAAATGTTTGAAATGACGTTCCACCATCAACTTCTATCGTATGCAATATAAAGCTCTTGCTTGTATTTGTAGCACGCTTAGGTGTGTTATCCACCGTACACTCTTGTAAAGAATGAATTGGTAGTGGTGTAGGTGGATGAGAAGCATAGGAAAATTATCACTGGAGATCTTATTTTTGATAGGGGATAACACGTGCTTCCCGTTAAAACGTGTTCACGTCTTTGCTGGAAGGTAGAAATACTGGGAAATGTGATGGTAATCTGTTTCAAGAGTTTCTTAAGGGGCATCGTTTTGTCAAGAAGATCACTACTAAGCGATTATCAAACAGAATTGGGATATCATGTTGTATATATCCATTGCTATCCAAATACACTTAATCTTGTACTCTCCAATTTAGCTGGTGCATCTATTTACCTTATCAAGAGTTCGATGACCTCGAAAAGCTGTATAACCTGTTTCGAAAGTCAGAAGAGATTCATGACCGTTTTGAATTCATTGAGAAAGAGAAGAAATTGAATGTCATTTCTTTGAAGGGTGTTAATTATGTGAGATAGAGTTCACGGGAGTTAAGTCTTAATGCCTTTCCCCAGCGTTATGACACCATAATGTGTGTATTTATAACAGTTTCAGATGACACTAATGATTCGTTTGAAGGAAATCAAAGGAGCATCTGAGTGATTCATGGAAAGTTTCCAAACAAAGCAGTTTTTTGCTACATCATATCTCTTCAGAGAGATCTTTGCTATTACTGGTCCTTCAAGCCGATATTTACAAAGCGTTGATATAGATTTTAGCATGGCAATCAGCATGATTGACAGTGCTGTTGCACAACTAGCAAAGTTACGAGAAGAGCCAGAGAATATCATTAAGAGGGTCGAGAAAGAATTTGATCCAGCAGAGGTATTTTGGAAGCTAACAAGAAGAGGAAGTCCTAAGATGATAGATGGTGTAAAGACCAGGAAAGATCCAGCTTTAACAACGTCAGATCGTGGAAGTGTAAGACATTCTATTTTGTAGTGGATAAGGTCTCCAGTGGAATCAGGGAGCGAACAGTACAAGACATCTCGTGATCTTCACAGGGGCCTAGAATGTTTTTACCTTATATACAAGCTGGACTGTTACAGATGCACTGACGAGCTATTTGGCTATTCCTGATGCACTTGCTATCATCTGTCATCCAAACTACAATTTGATAGATGTATTCCATTGCTGTGGCCGTCCCTGTTAGCTCCACTACTGCAGAAAGCCCGTTTTCATCATCGAAGACGACAAAAACGCGGATAAGATCAAGGGTAATCCAAGAAACATTAGAATCCCTGTTAGCGATGACCATGCAAAGAAAATTGTTGCTGTCGCTAGATGTAGAGCACATTATTGAATTGTTTGCAAAAATCTCAAATGAAGTTTGAAAGCTCATGTATAACATTTTTATAACAAACTCTGTCTCTAGATAATTTTTGCAACTGTTTTCAGTGACCCTTCAAAGACAACTTAATAAATACAAAAGAGAGAACTTTTATCTTGAAATATTTGAATTATAGAACACATGCAATTTAATTTTCAACATCAGTAACGTTAAGTTCTTCACTACCTACATCTCGTTTTATGACATATTTATTTAATATATGCGGGAACCAAAGAATTTGTTTATTTGGGGAGGAATTCCTTTGGGTGGGAGTGATTATTTCAAGAAATACGAAAATGATATACAATAGATAAATGCCAATATACCATTACAATGAGGCTTTCTGGGTGGAATGCTCTAATGTATGAGAAGCCTGACATAAAATGTATTTGTCGTGACAGACAAAATAGTTAGATTGATTTTATTCAACAAAAACCGATAAAGATGAACCGCCTTACGCATCGTAACCATCGAGATGCACTTTAAACAGAGTTATTTAGGAAATAACATACCGTGAAGGAAGGAGACCTTTGTTTAAAGTTCGTGAATTCTATCAAAACATCGGTTGAACTTTTAAAGACCTCTAAATTATTCATTCATTTACAATGATGTTAAGAATGACTGAAATAAAGACATTTAATAGAGCTACAGCAACCATACGCTATTATGGGTGCCAATGTATCACTAAGCTGGTTGACAACGCTATGCTTTTGTCTGATAGAGTAGAATTCAAAGAAAAGACAAGTTAAAAAACATAAAGGTGTTTTTTCGATATAATCAGCAGAGAAAGGTGACGCTTTGTAAGTAGGTGAACCGAAGCACTCATATTATGAGCGCTTCCGTTAACACCTGGGCAACATACACCACCATCGTGATACACCCGTAGCATTATATTTTCACCAGAGCAACCGAGATATCACAAGTCACCATAAGGGCACTCTCGTTCGTCACAACCCTAGAGACCACCACCAGAGACTCACTACTAAGAAACGCCATATCCCCACTTTAGGGACCCTTTACCCTCATGAACCTAACGAAGACTTTGACTTCCATTAACTGCCATATACACACCCGTTTCCTTTCTCTATGATTTCTACCCTAACCCATCCACAAACTTTTCCTATCGGTTCCATTCTGCACATAAACTGTCTTTTCCATTATCCCTATTCTAATTGCTTCTCTTATAATCACATGGCTTCAGTTCTCCTTCTCGCTCAATACATATGTATATAAATTCTGAATTTTCTATTAAATGTTGACCTATGGCAGAATCGCATGTTTTGGCAGTCATTTTTGCTTTGCAAGCCCGAGATGGCTGTTCTCTAGGAGGAATTGATGCTTGGCGTACAGTGGCTGGAATATGTTGTTTGATCCTGTCACCCAGTCTTTAAGAAGTGCGACCTGCATACCGAGCTTTACATCGGCACAAAAATTCATATACTACTAAGCTTTTTTGTGTAGTAGGTACACAATCCTTGTCAATGGATGGCAAGACCATGCGATTCTGCCATAGGCCAACATTTACTAGAAAATTCAGAATGCGCTGAAATGTATAAGGACGAGAAATTTCGGACAATTGCCATAGCTAGATCGTCCTTCATCTAAGTGTATTGGAGTCAAGTGTAACCCTTGCCAGGGTTAGGGAAAATTAAAAGTATGTGAGCTCTTCATAAGAGTGGGCTTCCGTTACCTTCCCTCAACAATTGTATTTTGTTTGTGGTGACGTGGGTTCGAACTCGCAACTTCTGGCTCGCAAGATCATCGTCTTATCCACGGCGGCAGTAATATATATTTGTACCCTGTAAGACATTCAGCCTCCTGTTGCTGACAAACGTCACCATACTCTAACGAATCACCAAAAGTCTATGTAGGGGTGACTCACTTTTCCATGTATGGCTTAACTATTAGGTGGGTACCGTGCAATTGGCGAGTGACATTTTAAACAATTTTTATGTTCCATAAGTGCTGCTCAAGTGTACAGTAACGGATACAATTATTTGTCAAAACGGAACCAGCAATGTTGCCTCCTACTTAAGATAGAGAGGTACAATCATCTCATTAGATTATATCCTTTGTACTCAAATACTTTTCGTCGTTTATCCTTCAATTTAATGACACAACTATAGTCCTGTCACACCTATTTATCAGTAAAGCCATGGTCAGATATATACCTACTTAATCCTCTGTCTACGAGTACTAAAAAGAGATAGATAAATAAATAATTACGACGGGAGACAAAGCAAATTAAAACATGTCCTGTTATTCAGAAAATTCGGGCTCTAGTCATGGCCGTTAATAAAATACTATATAAATACTCCCCATCCCTTATAGTTAAATTCGATTATGTTTCCTGGCCATTTCAGTGTGACAGGTCTGTTCCGTTTCACCAAAGCCTGCAAAGAAGGCTTCTGCAACTGATCAGGTAATGCAATAGGAGCCTTTATCCGTGCCATGAAATATAAATGAGAAAATAGAGAGACGCAGAAGCCTCAATTAATTACTTGAGAGCTAATTCTATAATAGAAAGGAAAGTTATCGGTAGACACTATAACCACCTGTCTATTTTTCTGATAACGTCGTATTCTGGTGGCAATAGACGTACATTGCCTTCTTGTAAACATCACAATGTCTCGAGATAACGATGACTGTGATAAGGCTATTTCATACAGCTGTTTCTGGTTCTCTTCCGAAACTATTCTTGCTACTGGCTGCCATAAAATCACTTCAGGTGACCATGTTCATCAGGAAACACGGACTATGCTTATCACACAATATTTGCTCGGCTGTTCTCGGCAAGGGCACCCTGGTTTCAAACCCATAAATGCGCCAGAGCCACCTAGTAAACATAAAAACAACATGCTAATCAAACGGCACACTTGGTCCCGGATGGTCAAATCACCAGTGATGATCAGAAGTAGGGGAAGACGACAATTCACACGCAGGCAATGCAATATTGCATAGGGAACTCCACGGCCAGCAAATTACTGTCCCGGCCATAGCCAGAAATTGCCAAAACTGAATTATCACTGAATATGAGCTTTCGTGCTACACTATCGTTTGCTACGTTCCGGTCACTGCAAACGTCTTAAAGCTACCACGCTAGAATCAATCCGAGCATTACCAATGAATGGCCTGATTGCATGCGAGGCCCTCACGACGTCAAACATCCAACTGTCCGGTGAAGCCTACAGCGTCCACTATGGAAAGCATATGGAAACAACCTGTGGGAGCTGCAGTATTATTTACGCTATCGATGGATGCCGGACTCCCAAGGTGCAACTGGCGGTTGGCTACCATCTTTATCAAACTATCCAAAAGAGCTACTTTACGTATTATACTCGCAAATGTGCATGGATTGAAAAATACAGAATTAGGAAACGAATTCGGACGCTAGATCTGCTTGCGAAAACGCAGCTTAAACAATTCTGTAGAATACGTCTCTTGGCTTTCATATAATACTTCCACAAAAAATGCTTTTTATCTAATGTTATTACCTTCGATACTTCTCCATAACATAGAAGGAATTCGGTTACAGTTTCACATTGCAGCTTCATAAAATATCTGTGTGATGGCAATGTATTCATGTTTCGTCAATAGCGCACCATTACAGTTCATTTAAAGACCTTACATGTTTGGGCTATCATCTTTTAAATAGTTTCCTAATGATACAAAATTGCACGGCTACATTTCTTCAGCGTATTTTAGAGGCAGTTTACATCAGGGAAACTAAACATGACCTTTGTAGCTAAAGACGTTTGTTGTTCCACTTCGACTGTTAACTAGTCCTTTGTCGTTTTCCAAGTTGTCTTTACTGTTTTTGTTCGTTTGCGCATTTGGTCACCGGAAGTCAATCTACATTCATTGGTCCGTTTTCTACTTATTGGTCAATTTCGATCCTACTTTAAACTACAAATTCAGCATTGTTGTCCTATGCCGAATTCAGACGAAATATACGATCAATATCAAGCAAACATGTTTGTATACGATTTCATTACTAAAAACTATTGTTATCTTAATAGAAAACTCATCCTTCAATAATCCAGAGTTAAACCTTCAGTTAGACGATATGCTCTTTATGTATCAAGACTAAACTAGGGTCTATTGAAAAAAGTTGATTAGGCTAAGATATTTCAGGCAGATATGCCACACGACAAGGTATAAATGATCTTATCGCATCCTAAGATCAATAGCCTTTAATTTCGTATGTTATGGCATCTTGAGTCCAGCCACACAAGATACTTAACGTATATACTGTAGCGTATACAAAAAGATTCATACAACACGGCACAAAGATTTGATGAAGGACTTTGAAAGACCTTGGTGTCACGAGTCGAAACCCGGCGGTGGGTAAGGTGAAATTCATAATTTTTTTCTGTGTTTTGCCTAAAGCCTTCATCAATGTCAGATATATGTAGTATCTCAACAGACAAAGGAGCTTGATTATGATTGTCAAGGGTGGAGCAATACCACAATAGCTATACTAAGTGGGAGTCGACTGGGCTCGAACTTGCAACCCTCATACTCAAAAGCCTTTAGTATGCCTGTGATCCCTGAACAGTATCGCTTGACTCTAGCCTCCCCCACTTTGTACATTCCTGCAATGTGTAATATAATTCTAAGTCTTAGCACCAGGATACACAAAGATTGGTTTGATGAAAACTGCTCTGAGATTCAACAACTCCTAGGCAAAAAACATCATTCCCACAGGGCTCATCTAAGTGACCCAAGCTCAACATCCAAACTTATCAGTCTACGCAACTCCCGTAGCAAGGTTCAGCAGAGGCTTCGCGTAATGCAAGATAGCTGGCTTAGCAGAAGGGCTGATGAGCTTCAAGCATGTGCTGATAGGCATGACATAAAGGGCGCTGAGTTGAGGGAGGCATATGGCCCAACTTTAAATGGTTCATCACCTATGCTCAACTTGGATGGATCCACACTACTCACTGATAAAAAGCAATTCTACAGAGATGGGTTGAACATTTTAACAATATTTTGAACCACCCGTCAATCATCAACGATGTTCCAATTCAGCATCTCCCTCAGGCAGCAGTCAATAACACTCTTGATGACCCGCCTACTATTGATGAGGTCAAGTTTACAATACAGCTGTCCAGTGGCATAGCACCTGACGCAGACGCAATCCCAGCGGAGATTAACAGGGAGTGGGGTCATTGACTGAAAAACTACTGCAACTATTCCTACTCTCATGGCGTCTGGAGTCAATACTACAAGATTTCAAAGATGTTTCATAATACACCTTTACAGACGCAAAGGTAAACGCCAGGTATGTGACATCCACCCTGGCATCTCCTTGCTTTCCATCGCAGGGAATATCTTTGCCAGGGTGCTGCTCAACAGACTGACAGTGCATCTTGAGCATGGCCTCCTACCTGAGAGTCAGTGTGCATTCCGTATAGATCGTGGAACAGATGATATGGTTTTCACTGCCAGACAACTGCAAGAGAAATGCCAGCAGCGGCATACAGACCTGTTCTCAACTTTCGTCGACCTCACCCAAGCGTTTGACACAGTCAGTAGGGATGGCCTCGGGAAAACCATACGACGGCACGCAGGCTAAGGTGCAAGATTGTGGCAAAATGTCTGAACCCTTTACCGTTATGAATGGAGTGAAATAAGGCTTTGTCCATGCACCTACCCTTTGATGCACTCAGACCTAATTGCATGCGTGTGAGACCTGGAGAGTTTACAGACGTCATGCCAGGAAACTAAACTACTTTCACACAAGTTTACGTAGGCTGATGTCCATATGTTGGCAAGACAAAACACCTGATACTGAAGTTCTTGCCCGTGCGAAGATGCGCAGTATCCACACCTTGCTGATGCAGAATCAGCTTAGATGGGCAGGCCATATTGCCTGCATGCCTGACCACCATCTGCGAAAGAGGCTGTTCTACGGTGAATTGAAGCAAGGCAAGCGCTCACGCGGTGGGCAGAAGAAACAGACACACTGAAGAAATCTCTCAAAGCCTTCAACATGAACGTTGAGAACTGCAAGAAAGATACTCAAGACAGAGTGTTGTGGTGCAGGGTGCTGAACTTTATGAAACCAACAGGTGCACTGCAGCAGAGCACAGACGTCAGGAAAGGAGAGCTCGGATTACTGATCTATCCCTGGCGGCTACTCCCCTTTGCACCCACTGTCAACGAACCTTTCGAGCACGAATTGGTTTAATTAGCCATCTGCGCACTAACAACAACCAATTTTGACGTGATGATAGGATGGTCTTCATCGATAACGGACGAAGAATACTATAATCTTAAGCCCGACTGAGAACGTCATATTCATCATCTCAAGCGCTCAGTATTCACATGATGTGTCTGTAGATGTTTCCTTCTTTTACCACTATAGTCTTCAAGTACACTATCACCGTGCTTTGTAATGGCTCTTTGATCTCGCAAACAGTTTTAAACATAAGCGATAACCCCCTCAAGCCACACTGTCTTTGCAAATGTCAGGTGTGTCCACATTTAACTTGATTTAAAAAGTTCAGTTTTTGTGGTCGGCAGGTATTCGCTAAATTTCTTGGTCAAATCCTATTATTTACAAATGACACTACCGAGCAAAGAGGCCGAAAGCTCACAGTCGTTAACTTGCTCTACAGTATTTGGCTTCTTGCACTGCACAGCTTAATTACAAACACTTCATAATTAATTTGACCACCACTTGCATATGTGATGTTGACAACTGGTAAGATAACTCGGTCACTATTAACACTGGTAAGTGTTTTATAAATTAAGTATGTGCATTTTTCTTCACTCTTCTCCGTTCAATGTTTGAGGCCTTAACAAGGGCACATTGTCTGCAAAGACTGCAATGTTCACTCTCCCTAGCTTAAATCTAGACTACAGTTTCCAATTATTTACAATTTGTCATCTTGCGCTTGAACCCGACATCATAATAATAAACCAAGTATTTATGTAGAATAAGGAACATGCCTGACTCAGTGATTATGTGACAGAGTGGACTGAAACAAGTAGCCAAAGTTTAAAACTGATATAAGTCAATGGTTAATATTTACAACAGTACACAAAATACGGTCTTATAAAGCTGACTTTCGTGTGATCCTTGAGTATAATGCACAGTATTGTATCTTTAAAGAATATTCGTCGATTAAATTCCTTCGTTTCTTCTTACTATGAAGAACAGGATTAAACGGTATCATGACTTATATGAGACTTATATGAGACTGAGATATTTAACTCGACAGTTTATCTTAATACGACTGGTAAATTTGCGGTTCTTTTAATTTTGGTTTTGTGGTTCCTTGAAACCACTTCTTATTTTGTCAATGTTTCAAGATGAAACTCTTGGTTTTTATTTCAAATTTGCTTTTCTGTGTGTTCTCTTGCATTAACAAAATTGTGTTGCACAGATGCACGACCGAAAATGACCAAATATAGCTTTCTTCATAAATTGCAGTCGGTTGTATGGAGCATATAGGTCTTTGCTCTTCTTGCATCTGCCGTTTAATTTCAAAGACTAGACACTAGTTTGAAATGCATTCCAGACG
This sequence comes from Chironex yamaguchii, assembly GCA_024741275.1. Classification (NCBI taxonomy): domain Eukaryota; kingdom Metazoa; phylum Cnidaria; class Cubozoa; order Chirodropida; family Chirodropidae; genus Chironex; species Chironex yamaguchii. The sequence continues at coordinate 28,125 of JANTCA010013999.1, read as the reverse complement.
TTGTCAAAGACCAAAGATCTTTGACGTAGATCATAAAAGATAGAATTTATTTAAATAGTTGCTTAGCACTCTCAGCAACATAATTACCAATTCTTCTTGGCTTCACAAACAAACTGCCTCATTGTTTAGACAATGGAGAGTGTTCAATCTTGAAGTTACGACACAACTGAAGTTGACTTTAGAAGACTTTGCTTTAAACACTGCTAAATCAGACAAACTAAAAATTATCAACTATATCAATATCCACTTTTAAAAGTAATTCATGTTCATGACTTTTATCTACGCGTGTTCATTTGTATATTGAGAATGGTCCTTCACATATCCTTGTAGGGTCTTGCTTCAAAAGGAGGCTGACAGAGGGAAGTAGTAAAACACAGGGCAAAGACTGTGTGTAGCCAGGCGCTGTCGAGAAGAAAAAAGCATTAGAAAGATTTGGTCCTGTGCCAGCCAACACCTGAAAGCTGTAAGCTTTATGATGTTATTCTGATCGACACTCGACGTCAAGTCAACATCAGAGATAAGGCGCCCTTTGTAGTGAGAAAGGTATGTTGTGCACAGATTATTGCTGATTAAAAGCGCAAGTTGTGAAAACATAAGAACACATGTCCACTCAACGGATGCTTCCAACAGTCATCAGTAATATACCAAGCTACTGTCACACGCACAGACAACAACACTATCTAAACATATCTCTACCATGCGTATTTTTAGGGCCCTAACACTCCTTGTTTCAGATAAATGACGGGAAAAAAGTTATGGAAATAAATAACAAAATTTTACATTGCATCAAAAAAGATTATGGAACTCTTCTTATACTTAAATTTGCACAACGTTCTAAACTCGAATCAAATTATCACAACAAGGCATAATTTTGATTTGCTTCATTACATGGCGGTTTACACTTTCTAAATATGTTGTATTCATATACTGAAACTTATACACTTGCAGGACGGAATAGGTCTTCACCTTATTCATAGACATCACTGAAATTTCGTAAAGGCTTCAAGTTTTTGAAATGATTGTTACGTGCACAGGTCAAAGATGAAACTCCTACATAAGAGCAGGTTTCATGAAAACCAACATTTCTTCTATGTAAACGCAAATAACGCTTTGTGAGATTACCTTGAAAACAAAATTGGAAACTACAATAGATATACTGGGAATAGAACCCAGAAACGAGTATTGGTTTGAGTCCTAGTCAGGCAACTAGAATTTTCCTCTCTTCTTTCAGTGATTAACTCTTCTAAATCGTTTCGTAATGATAATTGTCTACCACTTTGATAAACGTAGTGAACATTTCTGGTTCATTTGGTGCGCTTTAGTAACATTTTGACTTCTGAACCCAAAATGATAATGAATAACCTAGGGCCAGCTGCTATAATTGATATTGCTGTAGTAGAATAAAATGTACGATCTAAAACGAATGAAATCATAGTAATGTCCTTTCGCTATTTTTAAAAGGTTTATGTTTATTTCCATTCTTTATTCTCGTTTCTAGAGTCATACACATTGTCGGGTAAACATACCTTGAAAAGTGTGTCGTCCATCTATGGCTTTCCAAACGTTTTAAGCTTAACACCACGAGAACAACGAACTCATGAATTATGAAAGAGAAAAGCTACACTAAAATAAAATCGATTAACTATGATGTTGGTATTTGAAAATTTGTGAAGAAAAAGAAGTAGGTAAGCCTTGCTTTCTGAGAAGTGTCTATAAAATTAAGCAAACAATGACTGAATATTTTGTTTTACAAAAATCGCGGAATGAACGTGTCAAGGCAATGCATCATTAAGAGTAAACACAAGTGCATCTCAAATGACAGGTAGATTAGTTTCTTTGAAAGGACGTACCATATGTACATACCTAATCCTCAAGCATCATGTATTCCAATGTTTGAAAGTGCATTATGGTGGCGACGGTATCAAGACAATTATTGCGACTAAGTTATACTTTTAATAAAGCTGTTAAACGTCATGCTTGTGGATGTTACGACAAAACATTACCATCACCCAAAGCATCGTAACTGATCTCTTGGACTGTAGTAGTTGCAGTACACGATCACTTTTACAAACACTGAATTTCCGGTCGAAATGCAGCTTTACCGAGTTATTTGAAGTCAGCTTAGTTTTGACTGAAACTATCTGTAACGTAGATATTATTCTAATACAGACCTGAGCGCCCTCGATTGTCTGCAATGACGAAATTTAACATACATCCCATCCAAGGACAGCAGCTGTAAAGACTGGAATACTACATACTAAATTCTCTATAATATAAGCCACTGATACTACTCGGCTATACAGTTTCGATAATTTAATTTTTTACTCCCGAAATTTAAATCCATCGGCTCCGACGAAAACGGTCGAGACTATTAACACTTGGTAAGACGTGCTTCATTTAAAGATTTTCTTAACAACAGTAGATTGTGTTTTATGTCCGCTGGTGAAAGAGAACACGCTAGGCTAATTATTTTAGTCGAATAGACATGTGTGTGCTAAATACAAAATATGAAAATAACTTCGAAATCAATGAATAAATTATCACGATTAAAGTTTGCCATAAAAGAAGTAAATCCCGTTTAAATTCATATTTTCGTTTGAGTTACAGAGAAAGGACAAGGCCAAAAATCAACAACGGACAATTCTCATCAGTTGACTAGGTTCTGCCATATGACGTTTCTCAAGGGGCCCTTACATCTCGATTGGATATCTAAGACTCATTAATAAATATCCCTTAGCTGGTACCAGTAGTGCGAATCTTACTCCGTCGTCTACAACAGAAGATACAGTAATTACATAAAACACCGGGAAATCCAGTCTTACCTTTCTTAATGGCTTTCAGTGGCTAAACAATCCCTTTTCCTAAACTTGAACAGGTTCTAAACGAGAAACATGTTCTGTTTTCAGTGCCATGAAATCGACTACGCATAACGAGTTTTACATATCAATGTTCTAAGCAAATTCAAACCAAATGGAAAGTAAGCTGGGTATAATTCTTGCATCAGGTAAGCTTAATGTTGTACCGAACGGTGTCTTTCTCAAACAAGACATTGGAAAGCACCTAATCTCCTTGCCAACAATCAAAAGCTAAACCATGAGCAACTACTGAACTATCAGCTGCTTGATTCGACCAACGATCGTAGAATTTTGAGCGTTTACGAGATGACTCTTCATACAGCGACGATGGTAAATATTTACTACTTCTTTTTATCTCGCCAGTTCGGCATCCTTTAACCGTAAACTAATTACCATTTAAATTGGAGGACTTCACTCCGGAGAGATCACATAAACCCTTTACAAGATTCGCACGCTCAAAATTCTATCAAATGAAACGTCAGGTCTTTATCATTTGAATTACTTAATCAGTCCAGCTACCAGCAGTTGAAAAAATTGATATTTGCAATTCAAAGGACGGATAACAGGGCCAATTCTTGGAAGGTATTAAAACATAAGGACCCACTGGTACAATGAAACGACTATTTGGAATAGAAGAAAATAAACTGAAGTCCAAAAACTACAAGTAGAAAACACTCGAGATTAAATTTATTTCATGTGACCCGACCTCAACACCAGAAAATTGTAGAACCGCTTGACTTGACGAAATTGTCAGTGTTAGGTAACATGATATTCCCTAAGAATACTTGTTACTTACTTTTGGTCGGGATTAGCCATCCCCATTCAAAGTAATTAAATTAATGGTTCCATAACTTAACAAACTGTATCTATAATATTTACAAGTCGATCATATTCTTCTCGGAAAAAGTACAATCTTACCCGCCTCACGACACCTCAATGGTATATTAGCAAAGGCTACTATATGACTCTGGTCTCGTAGTTCAAACATTCGTGGATGGATTGGTCTTTTCATGCAAAGGGCGGTAAAGTTACAATTTTTTAATCTACTGGTTAAAAATACTGGCCCCATGGTAATGCATCTTTATGAACCATTTACTTATATTACTATATTCAGTTCACTACTTTGAATTCAAAGACCTTGAAACTGAAGATCTTCGTTGGAATCCACCACCTTCAGAAATGTCACATTGGGAAGTGCGGGAGCGCTGCTACTTATCGATAATCCAGGGGCTAAGAAATCACATGGTTTGATCACCTAGAACAAAGACAGAGGTCGCACGGCTAAGATAACGATTCAGTGAATGCAGAAACGCCACGAATTGACAAAGAAGTACTGATGACTCCAGGTGACCCCGGCTAGGGCTGAACAGGGTTGAGCATATTAGCGTTGAAGGGTTGAACATATAACTGTTCGGGATGTTGCCAATCTTATCAGGGACCTTGATTCCACCAAGGCAACTGGCCCTGACAATATTCCAGCTTTCGTCCTTCAGAATCTGTTGCCGGAACTTGCTCCTATCCTTACAAAGCTATTCAATCGTTGCTTAAAAGAGAAATGCTTTCTATCTCCGTGGAAAATTTCGTCGGTTTTCCAGTATTCAAAAATACTGGTGAGCAGTCTTCCTCATCTCAGTATAGACCAATCAGTCTCCTTAGTGTCATCAGAAAGTTGTTTGAGTCCGTGATAAACCAGGCAGTTGTCAATTACCTCAACAAAAACAATCTATTTAGTGACAAGCAATACGGATTTCGTACAGCAAGATAAACTGCTGATGTGCTGACTGTAATTTCTCATAGGATCAGTGAATCTCTTGATGGGGGCTTTGTTTCTAGAGCAGTGGCTCTTGACATACCTAAAGCCTTTGATAAGGTCTGGCACAAAGGGTTGCTTCACAAACTTCCTATCCATGGAATATCTGGCAATGTCTTCTCATCGATCAAATCCTTTCTCTCTGATAGGTCTATCAAAGTAATTGTTAATGGGCAGAAATCCGAAGAACATTGTATCAACGCCGGTGTACGTCAAGGTTCTATTCTAGGCCCAATTCTTTTCGATCTTCATTAATGATCTTCCAAATCACATTCTGAGATCATTTGTTGACATCTATGCAGACTACACAACTGTCTATGGCTGCACCTCGAAGAGCATTCGTGATCAAGGTCTTGCGGATTCCCTCTCTCCTAACCTGGAGCATGTAGTTGAATGGGAGAACAAATGGCTTGTTACTTTTAACACCTCTAAAACCAAGCTTCTCTCCTTTCGTCATCAACGTTCAGATCCTAGTTTTGCTTCAGTTGAAATGAATGGCTCTCTTCTTGAAGAAGCCACTTGATAAGCCCCTAGGACGGACTTTCACTCCAGATCTAAAATGGAATACTTACATCCAATCTGTTGCTAAAGTTACTGGTGAAATGGTTGGATCATTCTACCGCTCCAGAAAGTATCTGACGCCTGATGCAATCCTCTACTTATATAAAAGTCAGATACGCCCTAAAATGGAGTATTGCTGCCACATCTGGGGAGGTGCCGCTCAGAGCACTCTTTCTGGCCTTGACAGAGTTCAAAATCGGCTTTGTAATCTTGTCGGAGATGATTTGTTCATTTCTCTACAGCTCCTTTCTCACAGACGAGATGTTTCTAGTCTTCTTCTCCTCTACCGGTATTTCCATGGTAAGTGCTCGACTGAGCTTCAATCCCTAGTTCCTCCTCGTAAAACTTTTACAGCAATAACGCGTTTTGCTACCACCACTGCAAAGAATTTTCTTTTCTTCCTTCATGTGCCTAACATCATACGGAATTTCCATGAACAGAGTTTTTTCCAAGAACCTCCCATATGTGGAACATGTTGCCACAAGATTGCTTCCCGGAGGACTACAACATGGGCATCCTCAAATCAAAGGTCAATAAACACTTCCATCACAACCATCCTCATAAGTCATCAAATTTTATTCATTAGATTCATATTTTTCTTTCCTTTCATTCTTCGACATTCACCTGTACGTCTATCGATCTCATTAACCCTTATCCCCGAGCGGCTTTTAGCCTTGACTAAGCGGTGACTCCCTAGTACATAAAAAACAGGGACACTTGTTTAAAAATTGGTTTCTTCCACGTAAATTTCTACTGGTCAGTAAGTTGACACTAGAATTTCTCTAAATTTTAATTTGCTCTCAACCTTCTTCGATTTTTACCAGTTTTCACTGATCAAGGGTCCTGCCCATATAAAAATTTACAGATGCGATTGGACGACGCTTTATAGCACATTGCAATATGACAATAATACTTAAAAGACCACGAGTGCAAAGGGATATAGGTTTGAAACTTAGCGATTATGGAAGATCGTTGGAAAATTGAACGCCTCAATGTTTGTGGGAAAAAGTATATAAATGGTAGATGCCAATCGTGAATTCACGATAATTCTGACCCTTGTTTAATTACAAAGAAGACACTAACCGAGGTAAACAGATCCCTCTTTTTAAGGAAAAGAATAACGCTAGAATGTAGAAACGAAATCGATGCTGATAGAAAATAGTTTTATAGTTAAAAATTGATAAATCAAAGTGACAAGATTAATGATTGGATAAATTTTGCCCAATCAACAATAAGCAGACAACAAACCTTTTGAACATTAAACAAAAAAGGGACTTAGATGGAATAATGCGATGTTGATGCCTGTATGGGAGGTGATTTTTGCCAAATTCTGTCTCGTAAGCCTACACACTTCTCAACTACAGTGTTTCTTGTAATGTCAGTAAGATAAAAGAATGTGTCGAGGTTACGAGAAAAACAACAACAACCCTGACACTTTCATATGAACTGAAGAAACCAACTTCCACTAAGAAAAGCTCGAGAACTATAAAGTTGCCTTTGCAGATAAAAACATTGACTACATATTGGCAATGTCTTTGTAGAAACTTACATAGCGAAACACGGTGGAGCACTCTCTCATAAAGAGCTCTCTACCAAATACTTTTTCACTCTCAAAACTCGGCATGGGAATAAGTTATGCTTAGTAACTAGTTTCCTGCCAAAAATAGAACTAAAGAACGCAAAACAAACGCCACAACATCATAAAACTGGACAGCATGTTTGTTGTAATGTCTGGCAGAGAACACAAAGGGGGAAAAACTGTGACAATCAAATGGCATTGACAAGTTGCCTAGCAATTCTATAATGATTGATAACATCATGCCTAGCTGAGAGCTAGATGTTCCTAGCCCAACCCTACAGAAAAAACACTTGTAGGGACCTGCTCAAATGATGCTTTCACGGATTCAGGATTCACGTACGTTTCTGCATCAACAGTATTATTGCGATGTAGACAAGAAAATAGAAAGTATCGAAATTCTACAGCAACAATCAATCAGATACTTAAAATGTTTCTAGACAAGGAAAGACTCAATTACTTTAAACTTCGTTCATTTGAAACAATTAGCCTTAACAACAAAATACATTGATACATCGCTTGCAGTCACACATGGTCAGGTAGTTGAATCAGCTTACGATAATCACAGCAACTGTATTTGAGCTCCTAAGTAGCAACTCCTATGAAGTGTTTTTGTGACAAAGCTTATTCTTAAAGAGTTAATGAAATAATTACAGCGAGATGAGAGGAAACTTAAAAGGGATTCCTTTTGATTTGATGGGCAATGAAAATATTTGCTTTCAACTATGTTTCAATCAAATAGCAAAATTATGCATTAAGGAGTTGCTACGTATGAACATCTTCAATTTTGTTGCTTGTAGCTAGAGCTTGGAGGACATACTTTCTCAAAAAAGAAACAAGACTTAGAAAAGCCGGAATTGATTGAAACTTTGGAGTATCTCCTAGAGGCAAAATAATTTTCCATAACAAGCCATAAGACCACTCGTGTTATATACAAAGTAACACACGAATTATAGAATGTTCTTTTGCCATCCTCAGCTAAATAAAATTTTTGATTCGCCATACTTTTCATATAAATATCTTAACTTGCTATTTAACGAGCAATCTGAGCACATAAAAAACCATCCTCCTTTCAAAAAGAGATGGTAAATCTTTGCAATAGTACAGATAGAGGTCAACACATACATGTGTTTTAAGTAATAGACTCATCTGCAAATGAATTCTTTTTTATTCGGTTTCTCTTCGGGAGCATAAACCAAGATTTTGTAGACAGAAGCAATTTCTTGTTCTACTACGACTGCTTAACTAGTCCTTGGTTCTTCGTTAATTTTATAACACGTATCCTTTTCGATGTCTATTATTCCTTACTTCATTGCTCTTTGTTTCCCTTGTCCAATCGTTTGTTCGTGTCTTTGCTATTGGTCAATTTTGATCGATACGAATTTATGAGATCAGACTCAGATGAAACGGTTTTCAGGTCTGCACCACAAGAAAACTTTTTAACTATATGCAATACTTTCATTAATACAACGCCTCGGTTTGCTTCAAATATAAAGGATTTGCATGAAAAATTCAAAGTGCCTACCCACCGGTCATTGAGGTGTAAGCTTATAAATATTTACAAGATTATAGTATTAATCATGCTTTTTTATAGTGAATAAAATTTCCAAACATCGTTATCATTTGTTCACTAGGGCTCCTTGGCTTGGAAAGCGTTCTGCGGTGAACCAAAACAAAGTATTCTAAAAGAAAATTGAGACAATGTCCAGGACAACGACAAATATTTTCGATGGAGTACTTTCATTTCTCTCTTTTTCCTCTTCTTGAACGTACACGATTGTCATGCAAATTTTTCTTCCCCATGTAATGTATTATATACGTCCTTGTTTCGATTCAGTCTCCCCAAAACCTCATCGTTTCAGCTTTCTTATTTTCAACTGCAAATAATTTAACGAGACGTGACCACTAAAGACTTTAACGAGAGAGAGAAATTGTTATCGTAGTTGATCAACCGGTTAAGTTCAAAGACCTTAAATGCTTAACAGTCTCGTGTTTTGGTCTGACGTTAAAAAACTGTCATGTAGCGTATTGACCAAGTTAGTATTGTAAACCATGGATTTGTACTTTGCAGTTGTATAGGTATATCGTGGTACTCCAACACACTTCTCAATTGGGAAGAAAAAACTGCTGACTTAGGAACAAAACTAATAAATACTCCTTAGGCTATTGATTGGAGTAGTCAAATGTTATAAAGTATTAACAATATGAAAATTGGTTTTAAAGATCCAGGTAGTAAATATACGTATTTACTAAATCGTATCGCGTGGAAGTAAATTTTATCATAGTATATCGTATGATTTGGGGATTACATGATTCATAAATTATACCACTTTTAAAATGTATTACTTGGAAATTTAAAGTTAGATTAATTCCTAACAATTAGTTGTAAGCTGTAGTCGTTGAAAGAGGTGGTCTTGTTAATAGTCTTCTCTGCAAACTTTTAATAATCCAATGAACCATAAAAGTATGTCACGGAAAACAGTACAATGGCTATTACTGTCCAATCAAACTCAATAACAATAGCTTTAATCCAAACTGTTGTTTTCGATCTATCAATACCCCGGTTCTACTTTCCTTTAATTTATCACAACGTGTTATTTTGTTACTTCTATCATATCAATCCAACCAAATTCACTTCCTTTGCCCGTCTCGCGAAGCATGATGGAGATATAAAACAAGGACGGTGGCTGGCCGGAATCACTCTTGTTCCCCAGACAGACCACTGTAGGACACTCGGTGACCAAACACTAGGTGAAGAAATCAGCGAGTTTTTCTTGAGCTGCACAATAAACTACTAAACACTGTCCGTGGATATTTACTTGACGAACCTTAAATCAATGTAATTAACAAATTCAAGATGGACTTGATTCTTATCAATGCTGTGGCTACAAAACTACAGAGTTGGCTTCATTTTGTAGTAATTAATATAGCAAGTAAGCTATGAAACGATACACGTTTTCGTGCAGCAAAACTAAGAGCAACATACTCTACTTCTGTGCTACTTTGGGCTACAACAAATCGGCCTTTAGCCTCCAAGTGATCAATGACCGGGCAAGCTAAAACGTAAAGCCTAATTTGAATATCCTTGAAGTATGGCAGTTAGTCCAATCGACCTAACTTAATCCAGGGTTGGAGCAGGGTCTTCAGAACAATCAAATTCATTTCAGTAATCTATGGGGCTTTGACACGGTGAAGGGTCCGTTTTAAACATTTCCAATGCTCTGCACTAGATCTGCTCAGCCCACATACAGCTGAGCACAAATCAAGTCTTGTTCCACACATGTTGCAGGTGACTGACAGCAGCTTACAATGTTGCCACATCAAACAAAACGGCTTCCAAAAATTTGTGTTTTGGGTCCTAGAGACTGTCAATCGGTTTGTTACTCTTCAGTTCTAAAACGCGTAAGAATTTGCACTTAATATCTTTTTTGGAAGGGAAGCTCAACACCCTTAGTAGGATTAATTGAGATTTTCTTGGGGGGGAGGCTTAGCCCCCTTAAAGCGAGCTTATGTCATGCTGAGGTAATTCTTAAATTGGCAATGCGAACTTACCATATATTTTGACTTTAGTACAACTTTGTATGTATCTAAATTAGAATAACTTGAATGATTTCACATACACACTAGAAATAGACGCATGTTATAACAAGTGCAAGAATATTTGGTATGATCAGGAGCGTGGCCCACAGAAGTTTCACACAGCACAGCTCTCCTTCGCATTTTTAAGGATGACACCCTTGCTCCTGACCTTGTCAAAAGACATGCCAAGACAATAATAAAATCCCCATCTGACGTTTTAAAGGGATACCTTCTCCTACTCAAGAAGCGTTTTGCTATCAGAAGTTACGGGTAGTTTATCTATGTAGTGTGAAAGTACATATCCCCTTGCTGTCACTATCAACCTGCTATAGATAAATTCAGGGATTAACATTTATTTTGGGGTAACCCATCTACTTCGAGAATGTGTCCTTTGTTAAATGCCAATACCTTGCAGCACGTATACACATGGCGCCAAAAAGCCCGTATTCGAGTAACTTTTGTTACAATGGCAAATCATTAAAACCATTAAGTCCGTTTACGAGTAGCCTTGCGTTACTAGACAAACCTCAAATCGGTCAATAGATAATGTCCAATATTTAGCATTATTACATTTTACAAGTTTCAGGGTAACATTCCTCTGTAGCGATTTATCATCACTGTGCGTTGGATGTTTCCACTGACCTTCATATTTGTCATTCCAGACTTTACAAATGTTTACTGGCTCGTCAATTTCAATGTTAACTTGGTATTGAGTAGCCTATGACACTTATCTTGTGTGTTTTTTCCCAGTATTACTAATGTAACCTGATAAGTCCCCTTTGCATTTATCATTCTGCGACATATGTGTCTATACACCGTTGCAATTACTTCTAAAGGTTGAAGAGAAGTACCATTTCATTTTTTTCCGCCTCGCTTCTAAAATAAAAATCTAATCTTAACGTTATTTTCATCCGAAGAAGTGAACAACGACGTTATCAGAATAAGTATCCTTACTAGTAAAAATAAGCATGAACAATGGCTGAAGTAAACTCAGAAAGTAGAAAAAGACTAAATAAAAGCTAAAACAATACATTAACAAGATAGTCCTTCCTCGAAACTAAAATGGATCCAACTAAACTATATGGTACGGAAGCTTTGGGTGTAGCAAGAATTACACAAGTCAGACGAGGAAGGAATGGCAAAAGGAAATCTTACCTTCGCCCTTCAGGTTATTTAGGTATTATAAGAATATAACTAATGCCTATTGGGGAACTGGGAACTAATTACAAAGTGGTCGAACAAGAGCTAAACTACATCATCAAAATCAACAGGACATATGGACCATTTTCTCGCCGTTCTAGTAATACTAAAATGCATACTTCGCTGATTTTCCTATTAAATACTACTTGCCACACGGTAAATTGACAGCGTCAATTTAAAATACTTAAGCCAGAACTTTAGAACCCAAACTAATTTTGAGTTGTGCTTTTTCAAGACAAGATAAAGGTTTGAAAGGCGTTACTTGTCAGAAAGCTGAGCTTTAAGCAAAGCAAATGCCTCCCAGTGTGCACAAACCGTCAGAAAATTTGCCTTGGTATCTCGTTATATGGTATAAGAGGTAATTCATTAAGTTTATTGCCCAGTTCTAGAAGAAGCAATGTAAGACAGCTGATTGTCAATCTTAACTGCGTTTTCAAATGAAATAATTTACAAAGGCGGCACCGTGCCTCTAAGCCTAATCTGAAAAACAAAACCGACTAGACGTGGACAGATCATTAGTGTCTGAGGCATATTTTCCCAAGTCTTTGAGAATTTTACTTTCCCACTTTTTTACAACCATACTAATTCTGTATACTGCTCATAGAATATTGTTTATATCTTAAAACATTCGACGAGCTACATACTACAAATAACTTATATAACCGCGGACAAATGAATTTTGCAACCTGTTTTGTCCTTTAAAATATGGTGTAGTGTGTGTTGTACTCAGCTCATGACTATTTGTAGACGGTGTCAGTTAGCGTAACAAATTCGTTGACTAAAGCACTTTAATCATACTGTCGACATCATAAATGGTTTCAGTGCCTCTAATAAATATCTCACTCTTAGCAAGATTAAGTACTCCACCATGTCTTTACAGAGTTTTGTACTCTATAGGACTTAAAAAAATTAATAGGAAATTGATGGTGTCGCAGGTACGATAACGAATTTAAACTCTAAAAATTACGTGTTCGAATAACGAGTTACTATCCATACAAACCATTAGCTAAACAGCTTGTTCAGATCAAGTGTTCTCTTTCTATTATATCATACTCAGCTGCTATGTACAAAAACAAATGCAATGTAAACTTTGAAAGTTAAAGAGCAGGATAGCTTAAAGTTGTATCCAAACTTACCTTTAGTACGCAGTCACCGAACAATCGTTTGATAGAAATGCAACCTGTCAAATCTTCCCCGACTTGAGAGGTAGATAGAAAACAAAAACTCATTGATAATCAAGCCAATTGATCAAAATTATTCTTTCCGATGCAATATGATTATTTACTAACACCTACACACAAGTCAACAGGCGGTTATCTGCTCAAGGCAAAGGTTCCAGAACCTTTTTTGGTGCAGGCAAGTTTTCTTTTGAGAATTGTCTCTTTATCACACCTTCAGCTTAACACACGCGAAGGCAGGCTTTGTTTATATACAAGTGGAGATTGCTTGCTACAGGACTTCCTGTTTTTGACATTATCAAGCACCTCTTAGGAAAACTGAATGAACAGAAAAAAGTGGTTGCATAACCCAATTTCCCCCTGGGAACACAAAAGTGTTAGGCAAGGATTGGGGAAAGTTACCACAGTATTAAGACGGACATGTATTCTGACATTAATTCCCTGCTTTCTTCCTTTAACCATTCACATACCTTCCAAACGTAGTGCAAAAACTTTTGACAGTGTCACTGATGCAGTATCAGAGAGGTCATTTTGACATGGTCCGTGTTAAATAATTTGATATTTGTGTCTGACTTCTTACAGTTAACTATTAGTAGCGGTTTTAGATAAGATATTTTATGGAGGTGAAAGCATGCTGAAAAAGTTTGGATGCCCTTTTAACCAGAAGGAAACAACAGCAGCAAGCAAGCACTGTTATTGCAATAACTAAACATTTTGATATCCTTGATGCTGATTAAATAATTTTACTTGGGTTAAATTGTTAATTTCCTCCACTAAACAACATATCATTTGCATTAAGAGATGCATAGAATCATCAGAATTGATCTGACATAGTTTTAGTTCCAAGGCTGTAAATATGTTGGCTTTAGGGATTCGTGTTTAACAACAGTCACTATCAAAAATTTTGAATACAGACTAAGAAGGTCCACTCGACGCTTTTTATGAAAAACAAGCCAGTATCTTTACATGTAGCTGAAAAAAGATAATCTAATGGACCCTTTGTTTTCACAAAAGAAACATGTTTATAACTACTCTAATGACAACAGTGACAAGACTTGAAATTGCCCAAAGTTGATTAGTTTGAAGAATTATTCTAAAAATATGTAGGGAAATGAACGTATCTAACAAGAGTTTAGCATAAAAATAAGTAAGAATAAAAAAACATGAAACGAAACAAAAATTAGAAACGTAGAATTATAATAATACACAATTTAATAATTACAAATCTAGAAAACCCAAAATTTCCTTGATACAGCACAGAAATTGCAGCAATTTTGGAAACTAGAAAATTCCGATCTCGGATAATTGTGGAAAGATTATATGTACTGCTTGAAAAAGTATCAGTCAGGAATAGAAAACTAGATAATTCTCTTAAGATCATTGACTTTGGGTTCATGCTTCAAGTTTTAGCGAGAAATGATTTATGATTTATCACTTTATACAAGGATGAACAAAAAAGCATATGCATCACTAATCTTTTTTATATCGTGTAAATTATTGCACAAATTTATGATATCGTAGCTTTTCTAAACTTCGACGATATCTTTTGGCCTGATTGATAAGCTTTTTGACCTCGGAGCAAGAAAGTTGTTTGCAGTATTAGCACAGTACAAGCACAAGCATATTTATATGAAATTCTTTATAAGAAATTTAGAAATCTATATCACTAGAGTGGCACATATTGCACCAAAGTATGATAATCAAACTGTAAGTCATATGTGTTGATAGGTCACCTTTATACTAAGCTATTTTCAAGCAGAGCAGAACAAACAAGTATCGTCCACGTTATAAATCATTGAACGTGCACAAGTTAAGCGACTCAGTTAGAAAGTGCAGAGAATTTAATCGATTTCATTTGCAGGGTGATATTGACCTCGTCATACTTATACAACAAACCCATTATTTCGTGTCTAAAGACAAGATTGGCATGAAGTAATCGTTAGATGATCTCAGTTGGTGACTTAGGACTTGCACACCAATCTTGGGAAATCTTGGTCCTTTCGTAGCTTGACAAATGTTGATATTATCTTCCCCAGCATGTATAAGTTAGCTATTTGCATAAGGCAGCCCGTTTAAATGCTTGCTTTGTCTTTCTCGTTCATCTACACTGAGCTTCGTTCACACTTTGTATATGGAATAGTGGATACGTTAACTATCTTGCAAGTAAAATTAAAACTTCGAGGCTTCCGTCAACAGGGAGCACACTTTCGTAGAGTCCTTCATAACTTGCACATTTGCTAGTCTTGGCATTAGGTATCAGCTCCGCTCGATCTGTATTTAAATATTTTACAGATTATATAACTAAGGAAAGCAGAAAGTGACATAGTTCCTTATTAATAACTGTAATGCAATTGTGGAATGCAGTTAATGTGTGAAGACAGCAGATTTGAAATAATTATTATCGTGACACAAATTATTCTACGGCGGCCAAAAATATAAAGTATTGGAAATAGCGTTAACTTTAAATCCAATTTTATCTGATCAGGCTTCAATACTAATCAACCGAAAAATCATCTCTTTTGAAAACCTTGCATTGCAGTACCAGTGGTGGTTTTTATCAGTGGCGGAGTCTCAGGAGGGTCTGAGAGACTAGTCCCCAACTTTCTCCCGAAAATAGTCTTAAATATACAGAATTTCTCACTTTCAAACCGCCTTTTTATAATCATTATGTAGGCCTCACCGTTCTTGTAACTAAATTTTTCCTAACAGGAAAAATTTCATTCTCAACATAGTTTTTAACAGTTAGGTGTTATAGGCCTTTCAATCGACTTTCCTAGTTATGTTTATGTCTTGTTGGGCCAAAAATCGTGTTTAATATGAATACTCAAAATGAACAAAAGTACTAAACCCATTGTTTCTTTTTCCATCATGGTTTGCGAGTGTACTAGTGTCATAGAGTTGTCATCGGATAATTAGTAATTGGGAGCATCATTTAAATGGGGATCTAAGCTAATATTAAACTCTTTGTAATTGACCCGGACCTAAAATCTCCTTGTCTAAAAACACAAGATTAGTTACTTGAGTCAAAACAACTTTATATATCAGAATACCTGAGCAGTTGTTCCCATGCTAATTATTTTGGGAATATTTGCTAACCGCTATTTGGTTGTACCCTTGCACTGTTTTCACTTATTTTATACCTATATAAGATATATGTTCTTGACTGCAATTCTTATGTGGCGTATCGGCTCCTTTATTTTGATGTATAGTGTTTTCAATTGTCTAAACTTAGTGTAAACATGTAAGCAAGGCCCACGCTACGAAGTTGAAAGCTGGGGGGGCAAAGTTGCTAGGTTTACTATCATCCGAGGGGTCAAGAAAATTAGCAAATTTTAAAGGCAAATAATTTGCAGATGACGAGACAGTTTTTTACTTTTTGTGTAATATGTTTATTGAAATATTGTTTAAAACATTTATATTTACAAATCTTCTTGGACAAAGTTTCCAAAGATGCTTTTTCTGTTGGGCTTTGCGTCGACAAACTCGTTAGCAACATCTATTATTGACATTTTGTCAGTCACCTCCTTGTGCGATGACAATATTGCTAAAGCATTGAAGCGCTTTTGTAACATAGTAGATGGAAACCATGTTTTCAATCTACGTGACAACAAAAGGATCAGTCAGGGGTTGTGCTTGTAGCTGCACCAATAAGTACTAGCTTCAATAACTTAGTTACATTGTCAATGAGCCTTAGTTCTGCTTTCGTTGCCATTGTCGTTATTTTCACTTTTATCCCTTGGAAAGTAGAAATTTGTTCATTTGCAAACTTTTCGCGAAGAATTGGAAGTTCCGAGGGCAACGCTGATACATCCAGATCATCTTTGTACTTATCAGGGGCATCTAATTCAACTTGGTAGGATTCGGAGTTGGTAGCCTTTACTAGCAACTGCTCAATGGAGGAAAAAAATCGATAGCTTGGTTGCTCGAACCGATCTTTGATTGCCATTACCAAAGTTTTGATAGTGTCGTAACAGATGATGCGATAGTGCTCAGCTGCAGTTTCTGGGTGAACTGATTGTGTATATCTTGATGTTTCTTCGTGACCCTCGACGAACTGCAAGATGGAGTACTTGGTTTACGACACTATCGAATTTGCTAAAAAGTGGGGGGCCATGGCCCCCTGTCCCTCGGTAGCGTGGGCCCTGGTAAGTAATGTACTAAGTAAGTAAATGTAAACTCGTAGTCCCTAAATATATTAATTGAGAAAAATGACGCAATTCTGCAAAGTTCTGATTTTGCACAGGACGTTTTAAACCTGTAAACGTCTTTTTCGTTAATGTTATTAGTATCTAAAGTTCCTGCGTCATTCTGCTCATCAAAACCTATGTTGAATTAGGAATCAGTATTGGTGTCTTTTCGCAATTCAGCAATATCCTCTTATTATATTCTAACAACTGTTGCATTTTGTTTACTTCAATAATGTTTTCTATTTTCAGTAATCTCAATGTGGTGTTGCCTCGAATAAGTCGTTTGCTAGTCATAAACTCACTGCGATAAAATTCTTTGACAACAACAACAACAAGCCTTATTATTAAAGTGGTAACGATTTTTAATGTATCATCTCTCACGGATATACACCTCATTGTGCCTCATGTACGGTTTTTAGTCATTAAACACGTTTTTAGCAATTCTGCCTTTGCTGAAATTTTTGTAGTTCACCATTAGTAGAAGAGCAACGGCTTCACACTGGTTTATCTCATATTTTTTATCCAAAGTAAGTACAGCTTTAATATAAAATTCCTGTTTCCAAGATGTTCTGATTGTCCACTGAAATCAAATGTAGCAAATCACGGCATCTTAAAGTACAAGGATCTTCACGTATTCTGTGTTGTGATATAAAATCCCAATTTGACTTATTTTCTTCAATTTTTTTTATTACTCTACACATTCCAATAGTCTGTGCGGGGTTTAGTTGGGGAGGCTGACTGGGCTTCAGCCAGTAACCCGCAATACGTAAATGCCCCAAACATTTGGGTCAAAAGATGCTATGTGTGGTTGTTGATAAAATCAAATTGGCAAAGCATTGCTCGATATATATGTAGGCTCCACACCTGATCTCATGAGTGTAGACTAGTGTGTAGTGATATCCGCTATATTCTACAATCTGGCCCAGTTGAACGATTCATCGAGCTCATGCATTCCGACATTGGATCCAAAACTGCCATATTTACACTTTCTTTCACGTTTGCACACACAGTCATACGACATTGCAGCAAATACGATTGAGAAGTACAATATTATCCAGGCTATACTTTGTTATAACTGCGTGTTGCATTCCCTTAATTTTTCAGCAGAAAGTTGTGTTGGAACAGCAAGATTTTTTGATATTGTGCAAAGCTTTAATGCCTGAGTTGCTGCATTAACCCATCATTGGCAGGTACATCGCTTGAAAACACCTGAAAAGCTTACCTGTTTACAAAGCCTTGCCTGATACAAGATGGCCGGCTCGCTATGATGCTGTAAGGTGTCATGAAAATGTTTCGGCATGGGAAGAATTGCTAAGTGATGAAAATCAGACAAAGGACAACAGACGTGAAGTGGGACGGTTTGAGACTCAAAAACCGAAATGTGGATCATAACTTTAGGCTGATATCAAACATTGAGTTTATCCTCCCAAGGTAGTGAAACTGCCTTTGAAATCTCTCCTTGGATTCGCCAAATGTTAGCGGTCTAATTTTGACTTTATAAAGGAAGAGTAAAGCTCAATCTGTAGTCAAAGAGTACAAAACACTTTTTAAATGACCAAACATATAAGAAAACGTCAGACATAGTTTAAAGGTCGCACTTCTGCTGCGTCTAATTAAATGTAATGAAATTCGATTATATTGCAGCAAAATGTGACAGTGGATTTAAAAGTCGCACTTAATCATGTCGTATCAAATTTGAATATGATACGACATATCTGTACGCATGCGTTATAAGTGTTTTTTTTGTTTTGTAGGGCTACTCTTCAAGTGTAGTCGAATTGCATTCAGAAATACGAAGGTTCTTGTACGCGATATTCTTATCAAGACTTAAAAGAGCTCGGTAGAGGTTTTTAGCTTTGTCGAAGAGGGATCAGAATAGAATAAACAAGGGCAAAACACCAGTGACAATGAAGAGTGCGATATGAATATGGCGCGGAGCCTTTAGATCCCTTAACTAGGCCCAAGGAAGAGGCATCAGGAAAACGCAGAGACATGGCCCGAGGAGATAATTGATGATCTGTTAGATATTGTCTGCGAAGACGAATACCTATGGGAAAATACCTTTAAGATTTTGAAGACTGCATTTCTTCTGAAATGGTCCAATGCCTATTTCAAAGTTCAACTTTGAAAGCCACGACTTTCCAAGATTGCACTGCGTATCTACCTATCAATGATGGCATCAAATTTCAGTGGAGAGCAGTCATTTTTAAAATTAAAAAGGAGAAAAGATCAAGTTAGCATGTACATGGAACAAACGAGACTTGACCACCTTCTTCTTATTAAAATTACAATTGTAAACGCACTGAACTTCAATAACTTGCCTTATGTCCTCACCATCAAAAAGTTCGGAAATCTACATTTTAAAAATCATGCGAAAAAAGTAATTTGCTATTACAGTCCACTTAGTTGATTTTTCCTTGTTTACTTAGAGTAGGAATCGCTTTGGTATGAGAACCGCCTGGCTAAATTACAGGCAGTGTCCCTTAGGTCGAGTTAATCCACTAACTCCTCTGTTGATATATCAACAACAGCTTAATAATATATTTCAAGGATCGGGCTATCGGCAGAGTGCCTTAGAGCTCTTGCCTGCAAATAGTGCTCAGTTAAGATCTGTTTCCATTTGAGAACAACTAATGGTCCCTGCACATGACGGTAAGAGCCAAAAGATGGATACTTTCTGATTTTACTGGTCGGTATTCAGAGGTTTCCAGGAAGAATACACTAGTTTCCAGTGTCTTTTCTGAATCGTTTTTAAAACTTCCCCATCCTTTTACCGCGTATATTTTCATTGGTCTGAAGTGTTATACATAGTAAGTGAGTGAGACCGATAAGAGGTTGTATCAACTGACACCAACAGACTTACAACGAATTCTAGGTGGTTCAGAACCTTTTGATGTCTTGTGCAGCTACATAACAGTGCGAAGGACAGATTCTTGAGTAAACACTTTTTTCTCGCCCTCCATACATGCGCCTCGAAACTAGAAATCATCATGAACGTAGAGACTAAACTCTATTAATTCCCAGTTTGTTAGGCGCTGACAACCTGGAGTACACGCTGGACGAACACGTATTACTAACTGCCTGATTTCATACCAACCCAGCAGTAGGCCTAAAAACGTACCGGACTTGTTCTCAGTTGGAGACACTGGGTACTGTTCAAGAGACTTTAGTCTACATGCACGCTACATGTGTATGATTAGTCCATGGGACAATGATAAAGGTGAATGTGGCAAATGATATACTGCATTGCACTGTACAGTAACCGATGTTAGACAGGGTAATGTGTTAGACATCACATCAGTTGCATGGACGGTGACCGAAATCTAACCGATGATAGTGTTTTTTCAAACTGTCCTTTACTCGATAAAAGAATATATGTTTACATACCTGAAAGGCAAATGTTAAAATGTGACAAAACTCAACCAGTTCATTATGACAAAAGCATGCGAAAAAAACCCATGACGATATCTTCATGGAAAAATATTTTTGATCAATTAACCAACATTACAATAATAATTTTTTTATGATAAGTCTAACTGCAACAGGTATGCGTGAATTCCCGCTGGGTTGTTTCATTTTAAACGAGATTGTAACTACAAAGATTGTCTATAGCTGATCATAAGGTGGAAGCTCATCTCACTATGCGCCATCAGTAAAACCGTTTTTAGAAAAGTCTGACTGAGTTGCAATATAATAACAAAAACAGTTGCATCCTGCATAGAATTACTATATTATCTTTTGCGAGCTTCGAGCTAGAAAATTTAACGTAATAGGGTTAATTATTTCTCTGAAATTTTGCTTTTTCTTGTAACAGACACGGATGTACAGTATAAAGCGTATAGTATTGCACCTCCTACAATTGACGTGAAAGGATTATAAAATTTGTCAGTTGTCAGTCTATTTGTCTTTGCAATTAGCAAAAGAGTAGTTTTTTGAGTAAAAGCGATGTTAATATTTACACACGAAACAAGAAGTCTGATACTTATAACTCTGTGAGTTAATCCCTAACCAGTGTCAATTTGGTGGTAAAATTACGAGCTTGTATCTTAACATTTTTTTCACTTAAGTGTAAAGTCGAACTTAGATAGATGATTGAGCTCAATAACTTCTGTTGTCATGGCAAAATAAGACCACACTGCACACTTCCATTTCTCTTGTCATTTGTTGCAATTCGTACAGACCTTGTAGATACGGAAGTTACCAATTGCATCAATTGCATAAAAAGGCATTCGTGGGTAAGTTAAAGTCTTACAATCGAAGCACAAGAGGCCAATGACTATAAATTCACTTCTGCACATGGCACAAATCACCTTGTGGCTTGAATTATAGGGTAATCATAAGTGCATAGCGTTTGACTCAGTATCCAAGGATCCTTTCACTGATATGACAAAAAGCGCAAGGAAAATCACAGGTTCTCTTAGAGAATCTCACAGAGAATCAAAATTTAACACAAACATGATTCTGCGGTGCGGTCAGGTCAAGAAGAAAGATAGGATTTCACACTGCATTGATTAAACATGGACTATTTGCTGGGCCCTGCTAAGGTTAAACCTCGTACCCACGTCCATATGTCAATCACTCAGCCTCTATATGTTTCTGTCTTCTAAAAGTATTTCTAAAATTAATCGGTTAGGAAAGGAAAAGGTGAAATTAATTACACGAAGCTGCAAAAGAAATCAGCAACAGTGAGTTCAAGTCAATTTCGGCTTAAAACAAATATCCATAGTCTGTTACGAAATTCAATCAGTAATTTGCCTCATATTTACATATTATATTTACAGATTCATATTAGATTTCAAATATGGCCAGGGGAAACTTTAAAAACTGGCCTATGAAAGACGAAGTAAGAATGAAAGAATGCTAGCATTAAAATAGATGTACGGAATATTACCGCTTCGATATCCAGTTTATTTTTGTCCTTAAAAACTGAATAACGGTGTTGGTCTACATTAGAGTCACAACTAGAGCGTTGCTGTAAATTTACCAACAATGAATAATAGGGGGATATTGTTATTAAATCACCACCACGCATATCAATACGCTACTATCTGAAATACCAGGAGTCCAAAGTACATAAGTCTTTAACTAAAGCATAATTAGTTTTATAGGAACTGGATTTCCTGAAAAACGCAAAGCACCGATAGCGCAACGACCCTGAACTTTTATACTTTCAAAACATCAAGGTATCAGGATCGTTTGAAATGAACAACATGAGGTCTTGGCAAAATTAGCATTTCCTTGAAAATTTGCGACATTGCGCTTAAAACATTCTTAAAAGCTTTTTTCGTCTGACACTCTTCAGGTATGAATCGTCAGAAAAGAAAGTATATACATATGGCAGCCTATTTATGCGAAACATGTAGCAAAACTATCCAATCCTAGAAAAGAAAGGAAACAAGGAAAGAGAAAATGAAGAAAAAAAACATTATTGGAAGAGTTCAAGTGAAAAGACGAACTCTTTCTGCCTACAGAAATGCTGATGGGTCGCTGACAGCATCAGTCGTAAGAGCAGTCAATGATATCTTCAGAATAATCAATTTTTCCAAAATGGATTTTTTCACATGATAATTCCTTCCTGTATGCTCTTATACCACGCATGGATTTATCACTCCTCTTCTGGAATTCGGGTATGAAGTCATAAGCATTGATACCACCATTGTGTGTGTCAAAATCTCGATCATTATCAGCACATGGAAGCATTTGCTCCTAGTTTAGCTCCCTCCATAAAGTTATGCGACAACAGATGGAAGTCTTCATCAGATGACATTGTTTTGAAAGTACTAATAGCGCATTTTGTCAGGTCCTTTGCATCCATTGCTGTCACATCTGGACATTGCATAGTCTTTGCCCCAGTATCAATTGCATCTGAGCATCCATGCTAATTTTTCTACCATTTAATTCTAGTTGCATACCTGTCGCTTCAGGGGACTTTTTCTAAACTTTTTGAAGTGGCTCCCAATTACCAATGATTCTCTTGTGGGGATTTTAACCATGTTACACAAACAGTTTAAAAACCAAGGTATTCTACAGGATTTGTCAAGCATGGTATCTCTTTTCGGTGACACCTCTATCAAATTTGACATGACATTGTCCGAAAACAGTATTCAGGCAGAATAGTGTATAAGAAAAGCTTTATGAGACTTTCTATTATTTGAGTTGTGGTGCCAGATTGTATGACAATCATGGTATTAGCCCCATCATTACATTGTCCATGAGCATTTTTCTAATGAAAAGAACATCTTAAATAGTTTTCACCAAAGTATCTGCTTTGATACTATAATCCTGGTAAAGGCCTATAAAATGTTAATGAACATGCAATGAACCGTCATGATTGCAGGCCAATAACTGTAATGAATGAATGATTAGGCGTACCTGATCTGAAGTGTTTATTAATGTATCTGCGTGAAACACAGCAGGAATTACCAACGGCAGAAAACAATAGGACCAGACCTAGACTTTGAAAGCTAATTGATGTTAATAATCAAAATCTCTAGCATGTTGCAAGTAGACATATTGCATCGAAAATATGTGGCAATTTACGCTGTAACAGGTAAAAAAACGCAAGAAAAAAAAGACGGAAATAAGCAAACTGAATCAATATCAGGAAGAACACTGACATTACACAAATGGTAACATGACAAGTCTCTCAAAATAACCCGAAAGAAGCAATGAGGACAATACATCGATATACGAAAAAGGACTCAACGGGAAGTCGAAGAAAACATGTGTTGGCACTATTTGTGTACACGTTTACCTGTTGTAGTATTACGATTATCAATTTCTGATCATAAGAAATTTCAAAATCCTACTTGACTCTATTATTTTGGTGAAGGATTGCACCTTTCGAGTGTTTTTACTTCTTCAACCTTCGCTTGTAAAGACTTTTTCCTGATACGATAAAGTTACGAAGTAGGTTTGATTGCTTCTCTCCTTGTTCCAATGAATACGACTTAGCAGTTGCAGCTTTTATTGTAGGTACGTGTGGCAGTGTCCCTTAACAAATAAACAAGTCACGTATTGTCTTATTTGATATTCGACTTGACGTCAAATCATCCTTAACAGTTAAAATTACACAACTGTTGTAAGGGAACAACTGTATGCCTGAAAATTTTGCTGGCCAAAGACGCTGAATTAAAAGCACAAAATTCATCTTTCTTCGTCATCAATTACAAACGACCTATTTCCTGCTTTAAGGAGCACATCTTCACTTTTGCCCCTCAGACCTGTATGGCATGCGCGAATACTATGATATACCTCTCAAAGGTCGATGATTGGTTGATAAAAAACTAATTTTTGAAAAACACTTGTTTTCTGGTATCCAAAAGTATTGAAAATTAACGGGTTAAGGTGATCTGCATGTTATTCATGTGAAGAAGGGTTATTCAGAGTTAAAGTTTCCCCTGTTCAGGTTTACTTAACGTTTATGACGTAAATGTGTTAAATTGTACTTTATAAACTTTTAGAAAAGCTCAAGGCTGAAAAGAAATGCCAAACGTTTGTAACATGATTGCAGTATAATATGCAACATTTTCTACAATAACCGAGTAAAGGATGTAAATACGCCTTGCTTATGCTATTCATTCAAGGAGATGCGTTTTAAAATCAACTAAATTTTGGGTAACACTTCGGCTTGCCTAATTTTGACGCTTAAAGCAGTTCTCAAGTTGCTTACTGTAAATCCTAGAAAAAATCCCTCCCTTCAAAGGAGTCCCACTCTAGAACTACAAATTGTTAGTAAGCCCTCCTCGAATAAGCCCCCACTACTAACATGTTGATTTTGGCCATCTGAGGTTCCCATTGGCGTTTTATGGAGTTGCTAAAAATCATTCATATGGCAATGATATATTGCATGCTCTTAAAAGAATTACTTACTTGAATATAAGAGGTCTGTTAAAAATGTTTTTGCTATGTACAGCGAGTTTGAGACGATCTTGTTTATCTGGTAGTTTGGTGACCAATATCTTGGCATGCCTCTGGTCCTCTGTGTTTCCAACATACTTCATTGGAACAAATAAACCAATGTTCTTATTTTCTTTTTCCTAGTAACGACAGCAATCATTGTATTTGTATTTGTAGCATCGAGAAAATAATTCTATATTTTGAGAAATAGTTACTTGAAAAGCAATCTCATCGTATCAAATAGAATGAAAAACAATTTTTCATAGTCCACGAACAGAAGATTATTTTTTGTTTGCAATGTACAGCTCATTAAAATTATTTTTCAGAGCAAAGCAACTTCTTATTATATTAACTGGAGACGCCTTGCAGTTATCAGTATGACTGCTTAGATCGGTTAAAATTTGCATAAGGAAACAGATGATTGTGCTCAACAAGGGTGGCTGCATGCGTCTTATTTCAAGAAACTGTCTCCATACGTTACGAAGGGGCACCCAATAGCCAATGATACTCTTTAGGGAATTTCCCTTAACAATTCACTGTGCTGTACTTAGGGCTTTAAAATCAGGGTATCCTTATAAGTTTCCTTATGAAATTTGTCAAGTATGGCATCTCATATCAGTTAAAGTTTTATCAAATTTGACGTTTCAAGTCCAATTGACACGACCTTGTCCAAAATAAGCAAACATTCTTGCAATAAGAAGCAAATTGTAAAGCAACAAAAACCGAATAAACATCAGGAAAGAAAATGATATAATTTCATAAATGGTAACATGATTTCTCGAAAAGGATGAAACATTAAAAACAATAAATTAAAGTATGAAAAAGGACCAAAATAGTGCTGGAGAAAAAACTGAGGACATGGTGGTGTTTTTTCATTCCTTAGACTATTGCTATTTTTTCCCTTGTCCACTGTTAGCTTTTTTTGATTCACTCGATGTTAATCTATACTTGCAATCAAAATTTAGCACTGTCTTTCGTTACATTATTTTGACGAAGCTATGTGATCACTGTCAGAGAGAAAGCTTTTTAGATCAGTCTATTGCTTAAAGCAACTTTTGAGTTTTGTACCAGTAAGGAACAATGCTATGTTATATTTCTGTTTGGCAACTGGAAAATTAATAGCCCTTGTCTAGTCAGATTCTTTTTCTTTGTAATGACAGTGAATAGTCCAGTTTTTTGACTGTCTTAAATTTCGGCGCCAGATTTCTCCATTACCACGCAGAGTTTACATTTTAGGTCAGTATTTTTACATAAAAGCTTGTGTTTATTTTAGAGAATCCGAGAAAGAACGGTGATAAGTTTTTATAGTAACCTCCGGTCTCCACAGAGATTAATGGATCGGTCTATACTAAAAGAAAGAGCTCAGTGAAGCTGTCTAAACAAGGATACAAAAGTAGTGTTGGTGCGAGTAAGCAGTTTTTGATTAGTTTTAATCGGAAGTCTAACGCCGATTTAGCGATAGTTGTTAGCCAAATCAAAAAAATATGGCTTGTAAAGTATAAAGTAGACTGTCTACTAGCTGAAAAGTAGGTTTTCGTTAGAAAAAAGCCCATGCTCAAGGCGATCATTAAACCAAAAATGTAGTGCCGTCCGGCTAGTGTGTGAGTAATTTAATATAAAATTTATAACCTAACTGCCCTTTTCATAAAGAGAACGATGCATTCGCGCATTTCTGCCCTACGAAGCCTTAGTCATCCGATAGAACGAGAAATAACTAGTACACAGGCGGTGCCTATAAAGATAAGGAGGACTGGAGTCCAACCAGCACAGAGAGCCAATGGGAATAGAGACAAAGAACGTTAACGGATTAACGGACGGGCACAGATAAGAGGGACTAGAGTAAAGGAAAATATTTCTTTATTTTGTGCCACTGACCTCACATGCGATACTGTGAAACTGAGGATTGACCTTATTTGCTGTTCGTATGACTCTTTTGGACGACTCCTATTTCTTTTGTCACCTACAAATCAATCCAATTGTATAGAAGTGTTGCAGTGATCAGATACTGAATAACGAATGACATGTCCCAGTCACTTACGTTGCCTAGCACAGATATATTTACAAAGAGGTTTTCATTTCACAGGCTGTATGTCGTTTCGTTGCTTATATGATCTGACTACATTATTCGATGTAGTAATCTCAGCGCACTTATGTGGAATGACTATAATTTTTTTCAGCTGGTCTTGACAAATTCGAACCTAAATACAGGGAGACAGAGACTTTCAGAATTATCAAAGTTAAGGGGGCCTCGTCATATACCACTCAGTGATGTAAGAAAAGCAATAGTGCATTAATTATTTATGGCCGTTAGTTTGCACTCTAGATGTGATGTTAGATTCAGCTATGTAACTGACTTTGTTTTTACTCATTAACAACGAAGAATTAATATTTTTTGACGACTGTTAATTAAAATAGGATTTATTTCAAATGGGAGAAATTTTCCTGACTTCGCATTGGATCAATACCGAATTCCATTTTTGCAGCCTTCCAATTACACGGTATCAATCTAAAACGGCAGTTACCTCTAGTATCATTATCTAAGACACTTGACAAATCCTAGAAATCCAGGTTTCCATTTTCTAATGTCATAGTGACAATTGCAATTGTCATCGTGGATTTGTGTTGCAATTTAACAGTAGATAAATCGTGAAAAGCTCCTTTTATGTATAAGGAGTTAGTTGACGGATCACTTTAATTGTTTGATTTTTACTTTTGCGTTTTTTAAAAAGCTTACTGTTTAGAGAGTCACTACCAAAAGAAATCGCTATCTAGTAATTAAGATAATAATATAAAGCAAAACTATAACCAACTGAGCTGCAAACCTGGGTGTCCCAATGGAAAACCGGACAGCTTTCGCTTTGAGCTCAAGGCCTCAGTAAGAGGTTTTACGTATCAACTATAAATACTGGTGGTAGATTAGGTAAATCTCAAAAGCAAACTTGCAGATTACAACATTGAGTAGGAAAGAAACAAAGTTGTATTGTTCTGATCTTTGTGAAGAGCTTCCTTTAACGGTTTATAAAATCTGATAAAGTAGTATATAATTACAGGATAGGAAGCTAACGGTCTAAGTGTAGCAGTACCTCCAAGAGAATGACAATGAAATTGGCCTCTGCTGCTTGCCTTCTATACATTATGTGATAGGCAACATGATCGTTTGCCATTTAAAGCAAACACTGTCTTACAGCATATACTTTTAAGAAAGATAATAATCTATGCTAATTATATATATATATATATATATATATATATATATATGTCAAGAGCTCAATCATCCATG
>JANTCA010013988.1:0-26143 GCA_024741275.1 Chironex yamaguchii | reverse complement strand
TGCTGTCTTCTTCTTCACTTCGTTCAAAACGTCATGAATTTTTAAAGTGTGTAATAACAGCAAAACTGTTTAAAGATATTGTGCAAGTTTGTTCTATGTACTGCAATAATAAAAATGTGTTACTGAAAAAGCAATAATTAGGAATGTAGCTGAAGCTGAATAATAATGTTTACTTCACAAGCTAACACTCATAAATCAATTTTTTAATTACAAATGTCCCCTGGACATCTCTTGCAGACTTGCAATGTCCATTCCTGAGAAACACCCACATGTCTTATTTCGAATAGTCACTGTATTACCAAATTTAAGACATGTGGACCAGTCTACATGTTGCCTAACAAATGATGCT
The DNA here is from genome assembly GCA_024741275.1 of Chironex yamaguchii. Taxonomy (NCBI): domain Eukaryota; kingdom Metazoa; phylum Cnidaria; class Cubozoa; order Chirodropida; family Chirodropidae; genus Chironex; species Chironex yamaguchii. The sequence goes on along the minus strand of JANTCA010013988.1, from coordinate 25,794 downwards.
GTACATTCCAGAGGCCTTGTCAAATGGGGTTTGGTAACCATTTTATGGTTTTAAAAACATTGAACTAGTACTGTAAACAAACCCCCAATTATCTGGTTACTGCAAGAGCAACTAGTTTATGCCCTGCAGAGATGCCAATAGCAATGAGAATCTCTTCTGCAGCATTAGCAGAATAATGTCTTGTTCTGCAATAAATGCACAGATAATGTAACATTGGCCAATGATTCATCAGTTCGTAGCTTTTATGTCATACAGTCATCAATAAGAATAAACATCTTTTCAGTATTACTAGAATGGCCTTCACTGAGTGTATGTGTATTTTGTATAAGTATATTGATTGCACTGTACACTTGGAAAAGCAGAGATACCAAAGCTGACTGGAGACATTATCTGCTACTGAAAAGACACCGAATTGGACTGTGCTGATGAAATCAGGTCACAAGCAGTGAAGCTTGTAGATACATTCTAGTTTTTAAGTGGATATTAAGTTCCATGTGCCTTCTATTGTCTGAAGACTTTGTGTACTGTTATTGTAAGTTCTATGTTTGTACGTTTGCAGCTAATTGAGGTGTATAGTTTTGTTATGCAAAATTTTCTACTAATTACATTTTTGGTTTTGCAGAGTCCTTGCAATTGTTCACATTGCTGTCAAATCTGTGATAACAGAGGACCTCATCAACAACTACCAAGTCGACTTCTCTGTGATGCCTATCACCACTCATCATCTTTACCTTGTGCCTGCACAGTTAACCCTTCTGGTTGTGTCCGACCACAGCATTGTTGTTCGTCATCAGTAAAGTATGTATCCAATTTACTTGGGAGTATTTCACATGTAAAACATTTGACTTGGTGTATTTTGCTTATAGTCTTAGATGGAACTATGTGTTTTATTTAGTGTTCATTCTATTAGGAGAGTAACTCTTGGTTGCTTTTCTAACAGAACCTTGGTCTATGGAGGTATTGGCAGGCACAGAAACCAGGATCAAACATGTTATTGACTGTAGGCTTTGGTAGGAATTTAATGTTGCCAACCAGTTTCAACATCAACAGTAGAATTTGCAGTTATTTTTTATTTAGAAATTGAAAGGCATCATGATGGCAATTTAGAACTTGCTTTGCAAATTATATAAAACTATTTTCACCGATATAAAGGATTAGCATAGGCTTTGCATTTGGTGTTTTTAATGTTTTAGCAGTTAGCAATAAGACTTGAAAATGAGACAAAACAAGAGGGCTTAATATGTAGAGAAGAGAACATTTATTTTGTACGAGCATCAGCTTCATTGTTTCTGGTTGAAGAGGTTAGCAAAATTCTACTCTGTAAAATAGGCTCTTCAATTTATCAGTAACCTACCTGGAAGTGTGGAATGGACAGCCTTCAGTGAAGGTCACTTTAACAGATGGATGCTGTCTGCTGAGTTATCGTGTGTCCATTATGATTGAAAAGGAGCTTGTATGTATTCTAGGTCATTTTTTACAGTTCCATAGACTTGTTAGTTTTGTAGGCAGCAACACCAAATTTGATTCTGGAGTCAAAAATTTGTAAGAAAGTGATTGCTTCCAAGTTAAAGTTCTTTAGCAAAGATAAAGAATGAAAATTGGCTCACCAGTGCTTCTCAGTCTGTAGCTCCACATTTAAATGGAATTTCATAATTAATTGTAGTCATATTTCACCATTTCATGACGGAAAAGGAATGTAAGTTAAATCTTTAATATTTTATTGTCTTTATATTTTCCATATGTTACATTACTCGTGTGAAATGTTAAGTTCTTTATTTGGTGGCTCACTCCCCGAATTTGATGCCATCCGTTTACAGCTCAGTTCCAGCTCATCAAACATGCAGTTGTCATGGCAGCTCAAGTGGATATACGCCAAGGCAAACTTGCTCGTGTGGACATCAACAACATCAGCAGAGTGCATTTAGCCCACTTCCACACGTCTACAGCCCATATTCAGTTCAACGCCTCTCTCGCAACACATCCTCCGGAGTAACGTATGCACCATTACCCTTACCAAACGCGTATGGATATGCCCAGCTGGGGCCGTCTTTACCCCATAATCAAGATAGCTTTTCCAATTATTCGGAAGAGTCTGAGGTAATTAAACTCCCACTTTTTGTTTGTATTGTCTACATTTGTAAGACACATGTAAAAGGGATGAATTTATATGGTTATTTGTGCTTGTCTTAACGTGTGACATAGGAGTTCCCAAGTAAAGCGAGAAAAAAAATCGTAGTGGCTGCACGTTGTTGCCAAAAAACACGAGATTCGTAATCATTCTGTGATTTGAAAATATTTTGCTTACCGCTATTTCTGGGAATTTAAACTAGATGTGTTCTATTATCATTTATTATACCAAATCAGTGAGAATGCTTTTATTCTTGGCTTAAAGGAACCTTGACCGTCTTGAAGAATATTGGGGCGATTGCGTAGAAGGAAGGAGCCCTTGTTACGAATTACTACTCTTCGTTATCTCTTATTGTTGTAATCAATTAGTTATTATCATAGCAGCTAGTCATGTTCTCGCAGTGGTTTTTACGCAGGTGCTAACATTTTTTTCATTCCACGGTTTATCGAACACTTTTTCGTTTACTTTTGCTGCAGGACTCGTTAAGGAATCTCGAAGACAATGCACATTATCACACACACATTCATCACCACATTCATCGACATCAACATTATCCATATTCCTGTGTGACAGTTGGACATCATCATTTGCCCGCCATGACAGTGGTAAGAGTTATTTCTTTTGCATCATATAGAATATATACCTAGAGTTTTTATCATGACACACTCGACTCTGGCTGCGTGCTTCAATTAAATACCGTACTCTGTAGGAACATACCCTAGTTTTGGAATTCGTTAATCAATGGCACAATTGCGGAGAACCAACGAAAACGCTTCATGCAGAGACACAGAGAAATGATCAGTATGAAGTTCCTTCTAGTCGTTGACACAATCATAAATCCTCATACATTATGGTTATATCAAATATTTCTTTGTAGCCGTGCTCACGTCGCCGTGACTTGTCGGTATGTTTTTGTTGTTTTCGACCACAGTAACATTTTTTCTTTATGCATTCCGTTTTTACTCTCCTTTTTATCCATTTTTCTCCTGGCCTTCTCTCTCCAGTCCTCGAAATCCGTGACAGTCACATGAAAGTCAGACACTAAAAAAGGACAAAAAATGACAGTTTTAGTCCTCTGTCTTACCCAGTCTCAACTTGCGCGTTGATATTTTGACCTCTTCTTTGCCCTTCTTGTTGGCCCGGTTCGTATCATCTTGCTGTTCCACATTGGAACTTTAATCTGAACTATGATATTGTTATTGTTTAACTGCAAGGAATCTCTAGATGACAGATCACAAATATCCCATACTTTCTATTTTGCGGCTAATTTGGTGTAAGCCCTGTTACCTCTATCAGTATTGTAATTTCTCGAAGCAATCTAGTTTGATTTACATGTCGACGATATAAGCATAATACGTGTGGTTATCACTATCTATGTCACCGTCTATCCTGATGACCTCAGTAAATGAGGTTATGTTTTTGCCATCGTTGTTTGTTCGTTTTTGTGTGTGTTTGCTCATTTACATAACTAGAATTTTTCGGACGGATTAAGGTGAAGTAGATGGATGGAAAATGCTTCCAGGACCATTAATTGGATTGCGCTATGTTCTTAATGCACGACGAAGTGTAATACGTGTACTGAATATATTTTTAGTGATACAACAAGATGTGTGTAAATTTGAAAATAGTTGACTTTTATTATTATGATTCAAACATGGTCCATGTTTCTGCTCATCTTAGTTTACGCAAGTAAATAGGTCACATATGTTACCTCAAGCATTTTATATAGAAATAATTAGAACTTGGTTTGTTATCGACAAACACCATGTAACTCACCCACTGGCAAATTGCTTAATGAATGCACGGTGTCAGTAAACATTGAAATTTTATGATATGATGGAGTCGAACTGCCTTGGCAGAGTTTTATTCTTTGCTGAATGTTTGCTGCAGATTAATTTTCTTTCCCCGTGTTTTCCCTTCTTCAGCCTTCTCATTTAGGAGCATCACGGCTATGGCGTCACATGAACTCTCGTGGTGCTTCGTCGGCTTCACACCCATACCTTCATCTTCCTTTACACTTTCACCCGTACATCCCACGAGTTCTACCGATGTCATTGGCAGGACGACCGCCCATGACAACGTTTCAAGTTCAGTCATCAGAGCTCGATCCCGACCAAGCAGATGTTGTGGAATGGAATAGCGGACCAGGTACGCGACAGTCGGAAACGAGAGGACTTACAAAATCGGAAATTGAACAGCTGCCAACGTATGTTGTCACGGCGGACTCGAAAAACAAATCAAATGATAGGTAAGTTTCCGGTCATTGTATCTCGCTAACCAATAGTCCATCAAGGGTGTAAGCATGTCAGATGAGGTGGGTATAAGGGAAGGAGAGAGATATACTTCCGTGGTTTCTTTCCTTATTTTGTTCGAGTGTGCAATTTAAAACGAGGTAGTTTGCTCAATTTTCTGTATCCATTATTTTCTTGTCCCGAAAAAGGTAAACCTGTTCGAGCTCACTTTCTAACTGTAATAAAGAGCCTGGTCGATTGTGCTTAAAATATTCATCGAAACACGCATGCGTATGCAGAAGGAAACCTGTAATTGCATTGTTTGGAGGGAGGTCTTATCTTAATGTACTGGTTGCATCGTGTCATGAAAACTTTTAGCTGCCGTCTTTATTTTTTGTCAACCTGCCTCCTCGTTTTAAGTTCTTGTTGTCAAGAGTTCAACTCCTGCGTTCTGAGTTCTTGTTGTCAAATATTCTGCTCCTATGTAACGAGTTCTTGTTGTCAAATATTCTGCTCCTATTTAACGAGTTCTTGTTGGTCAAGAGTTCTGCTCCTGCCTTCTGAGTTCTTGTTGTCAAGTGTTCTGCGTCAATCTCATTTTTCCGTCGTTGCTTCATAATCTATAAACCTAATTTTATATTTTTATTTGTAATTATGAAGTTTGAATCTTGTAAGTAGAGTGATTGAAGTGATCCAGATTTATGAGTGTGTCTTTGTGTGTACAAGACATTCTTAAGAGAAAGGAATTGACGTGGATGATGTATTTATTATATAGTTCCCTTCATTGATTGGTCGCAGCTTGTCTTATCTCCCTAATCATTCTCCGTGGTCTGTGCTCAGGTGGATTATTTCCACCGGAAAATTATTGTAGTCAATTTCAATAGATGAACAGTGACTGCAATTAGCAACACGAAAAACAAATCGCCCCTATTCTGATACGACGCCGATATCAGGGGAGCAAAAAATGCGAAATACTCGAGTGGATAAAAGAAATTGGCAGTGATCTTGTTGTTGAGGAAAATGGGCTCTTTGCTGATAATTGTCATTCGTTGAGTCTCTTTGGAGAACAGAAGGTTCTATGGTTACAGCTTTAAAATCAAACTGTTAGACAGAAGACATTGGTTTTCTTGTTTGTTCATCGTTTGAAGTACAGTATTACTCTCCAGTTGAGTGCTTGGCACCTTAAAGCTTGCGCCCAGAAAGCTATTGTTTATTTTGTAATTCAAGGAATTCTTTCGTTCGTGGGGCCAACGTTCGTGACATTAAAAGGAAAAATACCCTTGGGTTAAAAGAAAAAGCGAATTTTTATTCTCCTAAAAATTTAACTGGATGAAATGTTAGTCATCGTGAAGGTAACTTGTAATTTTCAACCGGTTTTTTAACCAAGAAGGTATTTAAGAACTAGTTTAAAGGCAAAGACAAATAAATATTTGATTTTCTTGAAGACAAAGCTAGATAGTTTTAATTTAACGACGCAATTTTTTAAAGATTGGTTTCTACTACGATTTGACTTGAGATAATTTGAGACTTGGGACCAAAGATTGGTTAAAAATCATCTCACGAGCTTGGAAACAATATTTTTTAATTTCAAGCTCATGAGATAACGGTTTATCAAAAGAAGCCGACGCGTGGGATTTGAATGTTGACTTCCCAGTTCGTGGTACTTTGAAGAATGAGACTGGACGTTTCAAAGTCTTGGAAGTAAATACATAAACTGAGCTGAAGACACAAAACTGACTATTTTTTCTAAATGTAATGGTACATATCAAAAGATCAGTGAAATGATGTAACTTACTTCTTGAAACTGGATGTGATACTCTTGATCGGGGTCGGACAGCCATGAACAAATAGTTAATAGCAAAATCAGTAGACCCAGTTGCAGGTTTCGTTTTGTTTTTGTTGAATTATGTAAAATGGTGGCATTTACACCTATCAACCTTTTTGATACATGTTTTGTATACAAGAAGTTTGCCATAGACATATACTTTCCATTCTGACGATTCATACTCTGAAGAGTATCGGACGAAAAGAGCTTTTAAGTATGTTTTTAGCGCAATGTCGCAAATTTTCAAGGCAATTTTTTATGTTTGTACCACAAAAAGATGGGACATGGACATATTTTTCTAGTGTAGTTTTGAGCTCAAAGTTGGGAAAAGTAACTCTTTGGTGTTTTCTTTCATTGACACAGACCTGATGTTAGAGTATGTCATTTTGGCAAAGTTTAGAGAGAGAGAGAGAGAGAGAGAGAGAGTTCATCAGCACAAATTAAGTTTTCGTGTACTAATCTGATATGTTCTAAATTTTTCTTGTACAGCAGGTGTGTGATTGAAGTCATGTTTGAAGGCATATCTCGTCTTTAGCGTTTTACTGCTATGCGTTAGTGCTCTTTCTTTGTTCCTAGGAGATGTGTCATTTGTATTTCGGACTTCGAGGAGAAAGATCATCTTAGGGTTTTGTCGTGTACGCATGAATTTCACAGCAAGTGCGTCGACAAATGGCTAAAGGTAATTTCAGTATGAAATGTTTGCATTTTTATTGCTCTTGAACTGAAGTAATTGTAATATAATTATGTCCACATTAAACTTTTTATTATCAATATTTATCTCGGCATCAATGCAGTGAGTTTTAATTAAAAACAGAAGACATGAATTTTTTATTATTTGTCGTTATTTGTTATCATTTGTTATCATTGTAATAGTCAGTCGGGGCGGGGTAATGTTGAGCAAGGTATAAGCACGAGTTCCTTGATGGCCCCCACCCCAAAAAAGTCATCATTTAGGATCAACGCTATGAATTTGTCGTTTATGAGTTATACTTGTGTGGTATAGGAAAAACTGGCATCCGGCAAAGCGTGATAATTTGCGCATAAGCTATCAAAAAATAAAGAAACAAACGTCACTATACGTCAGCCCTCGAGTTACCAACTAGTCTTTCATCACGACATCGACATCATCTGATTATGGTCCATTATCGTCAGTACCAAGCACATATTCGTCTCGATTCGCATCAATGGGCAATCACAGACTATGATAGTTAACCTGCAGATTGCATTTCAGGAGCAATAATTTTCCGCATTTTCGTGTCATAGACAAGCACCAATTATTTCTGATGCTACTTTTAAATTCGCGCTCACTGGCGGCTGTACAAGATGAAAGTAACAAATACTTTTAGCTAAGGCCGTCAGAGGTAATTCAGTTTCCTTGTCAGAATAAGATTTTCTTTAGTGTACTTTAATGTTCCATGGCTCTCTCCGCAATACAGTATGTGACTTTCCGTTTCCTCTCTTTCCCATAAAACCTTTTTATGATGTCGTTTCGCTCCTGCTTTGCCCTCTATATATCTTGAGTTTTATTTTTCCTGTCTGCAGTGTATTGTCGTAGTAGTATTACTTCTTGTCCCTGAAAGTTTCTCCCGCTTTAGATTTTCCGACTGTTATTTGCGATCCTGTCCTTCTTCCGTCCTTTATCCATGTAACTGTCGTCTATCTTGGGCACACTCACAGCTCCTACAGGAATTTTTGGTTTTCCTTCTTACATTACTTTGCTTAATTTCTTTCATTTATTGCAGAGCAATCCAACTTGTCCCATATGTCGTGCAGTTGTACAAGTCAATAACTAAGGAAGCTTTTCTTGGGAAAAGGTGGTTGGTTCTTCAAAACGTCTGGGCATTTTGTAGACGGAAGTCAGTCACTTCTCCGATGTCTGATTACTTGAGTAGACGCTTAGACAGGCAATGTACAGAGTTGGGGGCTTATTTTGTATTCCAGTCCTTTGTAAGTACTTAAAATTAAATGTTCCATTAACAGAAATACAATACTCTTTATAATTGGCTTCAGAGTTGGTACTAGTTTGGAGCATTGTCCGATTTTGTTGTACTTTGTCACGTGGAAGTTATTCACAGGCGACCGATATGCCGCTGTTTGTTCAAGTCATCCTTGCGAAGTTACCGCCCTTTTTAACATTAAGGAAGAATAGAGGACGTTGTTTTCTCGTAATGTTTCATTGTATATATTTTGATTGGGATGACGCTATGCTTTTAGGACAATGCTGGAGAATTACTGAACTTGTTTTTTGAGGAGAGTATGTTTAATGTTCATTTTAGAAGACTTGATTTGAATCTTTAGTTTGTCGTTCTATTGCTCGTATTTCAAGACGTATTGTTTGTTTTGAAAATTTGACGTGAACTACAGACAAGGAAGTAGAAGATATCCATAGCAATGATTAATTTTATTGTAGTTGATGTAATGGCCCCGATAGGCAAAGCTGCCAGGGAAAAGCAAGAACATTTTTTTATTTTTTCTGAATTCGTTAGTTAACGATTTTGAAGGAAGAAGTGCAAAATATATTGGTTATGGTAATATGATTTTTGTGTATCGTAGAACGATTGAACATGACTGAAGATAAAAATTATACATTGGTAACCTATTTAATTATAGGTTCGAAAGTGCGTCTTCTTCCTTAATATTATCAGTGCCCACTAGTAGCATGTTTAAGCCACTGATATCATGCGGTTGACATTTTTGTCCAGAATGTAAACGTCTCACCTCTTGCACACCAAGTGGACACCCTTTTTCTCCTAATCTACAGCGCAGTGTCCTTTCTAGTTGGTGCGTGATTTAATATATATTGGTATTAACATATGATACCATGGTTCTGCAAATTAGTACTTTGCTGCACAGTTTGGATTATCAAGAAGACGTAATTGCGTTGAAGAACCGAAAAGGTTATAATCACTCATCGTCGTCCCCAACACCCACCCAATTCCGAACCACCACCTGCAAACGGTCGAAGGATTCCTAATCAGTCAACCGCTGTTGTGCTTGGTTGACTGTCTAGTGGCAAATGCACTTGCATACTTGTGTACCAACGCGTTATTCATTGATCCCCATTCGCACTAGGTCCAGGGAGAGGTTGACAGAGCGGTCTTTGATAAAACGAACAAAATATATTAGGAACGATGATCCCATATAGATCCGAGACCTTTCCTGCTGAACTAAGCAGTCGAACGTTTTTTTTCAGTTAACCCCGAAAGGCGTCTGTCCATTCCAATTGCTAGTTACTTTAACCCGACCTGACACCTCTGCATGTACACATACACAAACGCATCCTTTAATCAACTGTTACCTTACCTAGTGGGTAATTTTCGATACATTTTGTGGCAGTAGCCTTATCACACGCCAAGACGGTTGACGTCAGGAGGTATCAGTAGGTTGATACTTCATATTACACCTACTCAGGCACAGAACATTCAACAAAATTTTAGTGCCCTTGGGCTACTTTATAAGTATAAAGTAGAAAAAATTAACTTTACCGCCTCTTCTGTCGCATGCTTAAGGCCTTGTAGGTCGGAAATTCGTGGATAGGTCGTTATCTTCAAAAGGGCGGTAAAGTTACAAAGTTTTTCCACCCAAATATCAACGATATTCAGGAACATGTATCTTAGAAAATGTTTGCATCACTTTGACATGGAAAGTATTTTCGAAACCTAGATATAACAAACTCGTTACTTATTTGGTCTCCAGTTTGTTCAATCGTATTGTTAGAATTTTCAAACTTAAGATTGGTTGATTTTAACAAATAACATCCTACCCATTTGTTTTATTGGCATGCTTGTTAATATCTTGCCTTATGTAAGCGTACTGCTACTATGTATTTGAGTTCTGTGTACTGAAGATAGAAGACTATAGGTAAACATATCAAATATTGTAGGATATTTAGCTGAGGATAAGTGCGATTACTGAAGTTGGCTCGAAAATAGAGATAGTCATTTTTGGGGAAAAGGAAATGTTTTTAGCTAATTGGTCGGATTTGGCTGAGTTGCGGTAGAGTTCTGAGCTGGCCTTCTCGTTGTTTGGTAAATTGTCGAAAATACCTTTGGATTTTAGTCTCTTTATTTTTCTTTTATTTGGTTTTGAGACTGCCACTTGGAACAAGTGGGCTTCTATTTTTGATAGTGTCTTAAACTTTTTCTTCTCTGTGAACAGAAGGTGAACTAGTTTAAAATCCATCAGTAGTCTGTCTACTTACCAAATTCGTTAGACGGTGTAATCGTTTTCCCCAATCGTTAGTCGAAGTGGTGTAAAATAAAAGGAAAGGGTATTGTCGGACAATTTTTATGATACATACCTACACATGGCCACTTAACGTCAATCGCATCTATTTCCCTTTTGTCTATAATTTGCGATATAACTATCGCCAAGTAGCATGTGCCATTTTGTATCACTTGCACTACTTACATGTCATTGACACCCCGTTTTGTCATCTGGTGTTAATTGATAATTGGTGGATTTTAACTCGTATTGGTTCGTTTTTATTATGGTTTTAAGTGTTTGGATGCCGAGAAAGATCGCTATCTCTTTAGAATGATTTTACATGGATGCTGATAAATAGAATTTGGTACTGTCGCATCTGACATTGTGGTTTCGAAATGCAATCGAATTATTGGGGGGGGGGGGCAGAAATCTCGCCTGCTGTGGAAAGGGGCCTACTTTGTGTACCCGAGAACACCTAGATAGAATTTTAAGTAGTAGTAGCATGGTTGCTGGAATGTTCTGCTCATGTTATGGGAGTTAAATTTCAAAAGCGTAACAGTGTGAGTCTCGTTAACATTGATTCTTTAAACCCAGTGCTAGTGTTATCATAGCATTAGATATGTTGCTAGTGAAGCAGAGTTTGAACGCAACCGTGAAATGACGGCATTCTAGGTTGATTAAAGCTTTCATGTATAACAAAGGAGATGGCTGTCCGGTGATTTGTACTTTCATTGGCTTGAATAGCAATCCTTATTATTTAATCAGATACTGAAAGCCTGTACTTTACATCCAGCCTGCGCACAAAAGAATCTCCAATGAGAAACCCCGAATTAGACTCTGGTTGACTGATTTTCAGCCTATTTCAAAGATTTGCTGCTTACAGCGCAAATCAATGACAAAAAAGTACGTCACGAATCCAAGTATTTATCACACTCTTTCATGTCCTACAATAGCGTAGGGTTATATTCATTTGAATTTCTTTAGAAACGTCCCAGTCAAACCAATGTCTCCAGTAGGGAAAAACGTATCGTTATTCTTACCATAAAGTTTGCCGACTTTTCCTTTTCCAAAAGACGCCAAACAGGTATTCGTGCGGCTGAGTTTCGTCTGAGTGAAAATTAAAAGTTATCTGATAGAAATCAAACCGTTTTCGCTAATGGAATGCAAGTAGACAAAAGATAGTACTTAATACTTCAGCAACTACTGTTTCTTTTAGATAATTCGTATCAGCAATATTTATTTGGCGCCATTCAGGAAAATATATAATTAGCTTTGTCAGGAGAAATAGGTGTCATGATGTTTAAGAAATAAACGATTTGAAGCTTCTGAACAGAATAGATGACCTACAAGCACGTTGACATAGTGCTATCCGACGCACGTCTTTGGGCAGATAGGCTCGCCAAAATCTTGCTAATTAATCGTTCACGATTCATCATCACTAATTGCAGTATCATGCGAGGTAGGTAGGCGAAAACTGTCTTGATTTCCAGCCAGGTGTATATTGGTGTGCGACATCCAGGAACTGAACAGAAACCCAAACATTTGTAACTCTTTTTTGGAAAAACACAGTCAGTAATCTTAAATGAAACAATTTTATCACAGTACTTTTGTTGCCTCATTGGCTATCCTACAAGATGGTATTTTTATTTGAAAACGATTTATTTAGAAGGGTAAAGACGGATTTGTAGTGAGTAATATGGACTCGTCTTGATAATTGTTTATTTTTTTTGCTCTTGGTTCGTGTTTGCATTGATGCTTTACACGTGAATCAATAATACTGCCGAGCTCTCAATGTCAATATATTGTTTGTTTGTTTGTATCATAAATGCCGCGGCAAATGTACTCGTTTTAACACTAGCAATTTACAACGTATCATTTCATATGCATTCAGTCTGTAACGGGGAGTTCAAAGAAATTTGTACGAGTAAGTGTGTTGTTGCATCTATTTGGTCTTGTCGTCGCTTTCGTGTAAGATATACTCGTGGGGTGCTTTGTAAGGAGGCGTTTGCATCTTTTGCTATACAGCTGGTAGGGCGCGGCATGTGCGTAGAGGAAATGGGGTAAGGGCGCTGCAACCCATACGTCTGACGCCACAAGAGAGGGCGAAATATTAATGAAATAAGGGAAGTTCGAGGAGCAGAAGTAAACTTGATTGTCACCTCCCTGACCTCCAAAGTCTTCTAACTTCAAACCTGACTGCTTTCCAGCTGAGTTCATGAGCTCGACCAGATGGGTTGTAAGATTCTTGTTGATGCAACCTCGTCTTATGTACACTATTATAGCAGGGTTGTTATGTTTGGCCTTCACGGTCGATTTTCATATTACTCTTTCTTTCCATTCAACTGGCTAGTGATGTTTTGTAGCACATAACACATGGCGTAGATGTTGTTAATCGTACTCAAATTGAATATTAAGGGATATTTTTCCATGTCTATTGCTTTCTTACTTTTGTAATGGCTTTTGGGTTGCGCTACTTAAGTCATCATTTGCTTTTCGGCTGCTTTGATGTTTCCGCAAGGGAGGGAAGAAAGTGAGTTAACTTGGGTGCACTGTATATAATAATGGCAGACTTTGGCGTTTTCATTTATAATCTGGTTACTTGTGATGTCGAACTTACCATGCTGCCCATGTAGAAAACATATCATCCGACAGCGTTTTCAGATCAAACCCAATTACATCATACAGACCTCATTCGACTCCTCATTATAGCGAAGTGACCTTAATTTTATTCCATAAAAATCGCCAGGAGAAAACTTATGACTTCGACAGATGATGCCCTTGGCAACGCGAATTGTTATAATTGAGCAGTATACAAGATGTGCAATAAAAAACCCATCACTGGATGATGTTAACTGTTGAAAATGCCGTACTTGACAGAAATTTATGAGAGAAATGTGATAACATGGAACAGTACTAAAACAATTTTTATTGCCAACATTTAAAAAGTGCTGTCGAAGAATGAAATTCTGAGTAGCTACAGTATTTAAAATTCAAAGGATAATCTGGAAGCTATATGGGATAGGGTCCATGCAAATGAAGTGTTTTAGCTTCTGAAGAGCGTCGGAAGCATTTTTGAGTTTAATGTAATCGAGTTTGTGTTGAGTGGTGGATTGTACAAATCCCTGCATGTCTTTGACTTGTTGCTGATTGGACATTGTGTAGTTCGCGAGAATTCTAGTTTTAGTGGTCAGTACATTCATTGGGATTCTTTTTGTCCAAAAAAGAGGAAAATCAACCTAACCAGAACACTTGCCCATAGGGCACTTTGTATCTACTAATATTCTAAATTCGCAACTAGGGAAAATAAAATCTATTCTCCTTGAAAAAGGGTATCCAGAGGATGTTGTTTCTAGGATTCTTCGAGAAAAGATCAATTTTGCAACAAAATCTTTGGGCCTCAAAAATGTCCTGTAAACTTCCTTGGCTAGGCAATGTTTCTATCCCATAGAAACACAGATTAGAAAAGCTGTAATTAAGTGTTTCTCTGCTGTCAATTCCAGAACTATTTTCACGACTAGGAAGACCTTGCGATCCATTCATAAGTATTGTGTACCTACCAACAACAAAACTTGGTAGTATATGAATTCCTATGCCGATGTGACTCGGTTGGTATGTCGCACTTTGCAAAGATAGGGTGACAAGATCAAACGGGTTCTAGCCATTGAACGCCGAGCATCAATTCATCCTAGAGAACAGCCATCTCGCACTTGCAAAGCGAAAATGACTACCAAAACATGCTATTCTGCCATAAGCCAACATTTACTAGAAAATTCAGAAAGCGCCATAATGTATAAGGACGAAAATTTTCGGATAATTGGCACAGCTAGATCGCCCTTTCATCTAAGTGTATTGGAGTCTGTCTACATTAAAACAAGAAAACCAGTAACCTGTAGGAAGAAAGAGTTCGTTTTTGCACTTGAACTCTCCCAGTGTTTTGTTTCTTCATTTTCTCTCTTTTCTTGTTTAGGATTGGCTAGTTTTGCTACATGTTTCGTATAAATAGGTTGCGATATACATATACTTTTCTTTCTGACGTTTCATACTCCGAAAGTGAGTATCAGACGAAAAAAGCTTTGAAGTATGTTTTAAGCGCAGTGTCGCAAATTTTCAGGGCGATTTTCAGGTTTTGTACCACAAAGAGATAGCAGATTTTTGTGTGCTCATTAGCAAATTGCAATGTCCTGCTTCAAAAAATGTCTTTACTTTGAATTTCTTTGCTAAGCAGAATATAGAAACAGCTGACAAGTTACTTTTCAAGGACAGTAAATACACCGGGAAGAGTTCCTAGAGTTTAAAATGATTGATTCACTGCAAAAATTAACAAGTGGACCAATCGACAAAAAAATAGCAGTAATTTTACATCCAAATTAGGGGTGTCAAATTGAAGCCTGGAAGCCACATGAGGCAAAGTTTGGGTGAAGTTTGAGTGCATCAGCTGATCTGCAAAACTGAGTATTTTTAAAAAATCACATCTCCTTAATCGACATCGCTAACAGTTCTTTGAGATTAGTAGGTTCTTAAATATTGTAAAGCATGAACATTCATTTCAGTATGGCTACTCTTGCCTATTTTCCCGCTTCCTCTTGTATATCTAAGTCACATTTGGGCAGTGCAGACCCTCAGTATGGCTCGAAGACGTTCCTCAGCAGGTTTAAACTAAAATAGCATTTCCTCTAAAATAGCACTGGGACGTCCTATGCTTTGACCCGCTGGATGTAATTTAAATTTTCAAACTTGATGCATTTGGCTGCGAAGGCCCTGCTGGTGGATAATTCAGTGCTGAACAATGGCCTCCTCCACATCTTCCTTTTTCAGTTTTCTTTAAAGAAGTGCTACCATTTAGCTTTTAGTCCAGAAATATGCCCTGCAAAAGCTGGCGGAAAGGCTGATGTTGCCAAACTGACAGACTACTTACAGGTTGTAAAATGCGTTTTTCTATAGACTCGCTGGTGGGTAGGAGAGTTTGAAGGTTAGATGCAACTGGCCTGTTGCATGCATACTTGATAGAGATTATGAAAATAGACAAAATTAAGAAAATGGACAAAATGAAGAGTTTTTGTAGACAACTCTAATATTGCACATCCAGATATAGAAGTTTACGAACCCTTACACTCTTTCCACAGATGTATAGAAATCGCTACAGAAAGGATTAAAAACAGAAAAAAGGAAAATGTACATCAGGTTTAATTGGACAAGATATTTACAAGGTGAAACTAAATCTACTACAGTTTTAAAAATACAGTATTATGGCTACTAGATCAGATGCCAACTAGAAGTCAAAACCTTCGTTCCATCACAACTATTTTCGTTAAATACCAGGGCTGTTTTCACTGATATAATTCACTGCAATCTTAAGAGTAATAGGAAAAGGATTTCGTTTATGATGATAGAAGTGCAGACCACCAAACCATGATCTGTACTTTGATGTCTGTGGAAATGTTTCTCAAAACATATCAAGTATGATCATTCAATTTGATCCCAATCTAAACTAGGGATGTGACATTGATTTTAATTTAACACTTTTTTGGCATATCATTTAAGCAATTAAAGCTAGTTGTAAGGCAACAATTAAATTACCAGGAATTGACAAAATCTGAGAACGAAAGAAAATACTGGAGCATATTCATCAGTAGCCAAAATAAGCTGCATAATGTTTACTCCTAAAAGCGGAAAGATCAAGCTAGCAACACAATATAACAAACATACAAGTATACAAAAATTAAAAGTATGGTATCTAAAAATACACTGACTACTGACAGAATCCCTACATTTTTAGAGTGGTGTGAAATTGTCATAATTGTTATTACAGTCATCATCTTCATCATCTGAATACCATGATCCCTTAAATTTTTTGGCATCCAGTAGATCAGCCAAGCATTTATCCAACAAATGCATGTCTTCGTCTATCTCTACATTTTTAATTCTGTTGGAAAATACAGAATAGAGAATTAAAAATTAATCACACAATAAAGATATTAAGGTCTGCCTACCACAAGAAGTTTTCAATTACCCCCAAAATAAGAGCAGGACAGCTTGTTATAAAACAAAATTATAAAATGGGTTGGCTATATAGTTGGATAGTTTGACTATATTTTAGGATTACTGTGTAGTGTATTCATAATCACCTATCATATTAAATTTAAAAAACATTTCTACCAAATAGAAATTGTTGGAAATAAGACAAAAGATTCTATAATAATGCTTCTGTCACTGTCTTTGCCAAACAAATTGGAGATCACTCATTAAAGTCAATCAAAACAGATACCCTGATGTAAAAGGCAAAGGGAATTGATGTTGCTGACATCTAATTTTTTCAACACAGATTAGCCTTTAACCATTGTTTTGCTAGATGTCCTTTGTTTACCTTTCATGTCTACATAACTGTATCAGTCAATTTTATGGCATTTCATTCATTTGCTTTTATCACTGCTGGACAACTAATTTATGTACATACTTCAATGTACCATACACATCGTATTGAATATTATAAATATACAAAAAACTGGCAATCATATTAAGAAATAGGTAAGATATGATGAGTTGGAGGTCAGTCTTAGAACCTATATAACCCAAGCAAGCATGGAAATTGTGGGTTAAATCAACTATGATAGTGGTCATTATTATATATTACTTATACATATTTATAGGGGTAGAGTCTAAGATCTAGCCCAAACAGTTAAATTACCTTCTGTAGAAGACATGCTCATGTATACAAGTAAATGTGAATGTACAATCCATTACTATGACTTGTAGAACGCAACTGATTTGCTCTTTCTACAGGGCAAATCGTAGCTAGGTGATCTTTTAAATGCATAAATACATACCCAAACAGGATTTCTGCCTCTTTGCTGCATTCATCAACAAGTTCTGGAGGATCAAACATGTGCAGTTTCCTCCTCCACACTTTCAACTGCCCTTGCCATGATCTTGTACTACACAATTGAAACTTATCGGGAGTCCTAGGATGACATTTCCCTCTCTCATCCCTACAAAAAGTCATAGTTGGTACACAAATGATAATTCTGGTAGGTGACAAATCTTACTTATTCGAAATAAAGTTGAGGCCATTCTTAAAGACAAATAAAGCTGCCTACAATCTTATAAAGCCATAATTTTAAAATATTTTTTGACACAGAATCCAAGTTTATACTGTTACAAATTTACATTAAATTCAAAATAAGGTAGATCATACCAACAGATAACCATTTGCTACATAAACCAACCTTGGAATGGCACTGAGGTAGTTTCCATATTCCAACGTATTTTTTCCTATATCTATTTGACGTTGCCTCTTCTCCAGTCGTCCAATGTCAGTTAATATCGCTTTTGGTGCATTTTCTCTCTTTTTATCCTTCTTTGTCTCTTGCCCCTTTGGAACAAGGGTCGATAAAGCAAGTCTTCGACGCGACCTAAAGCTTAGCAATGAGAAAAAGAATAGAAAATATAAA
This sequence comes from Chironex yamaguchii, assembly GCA_024741275.1. Classification (NCBI taxonomy): domain Eukaryota; kingdom Metazoa; phylum Cnidaria; class Cubozoa; order Chirodropida; family Chirodropidae; genus Chironex; species Chironex yamaguchii. Next base: position 7,956 of record JANTCA010013988.1, on the reverse strand, counting down.
TAATTAGAAGTATTAGCAAATAGCAAAAGACAGAGTATGTAATTGTGTCAGAACATGGTCGTTACTTTCATAAATCAGTGAGTGCAAGCATGTGCGAAACTTTTTTCTTTCATAGACCACCTAGTTATCTTTTATGGCTCTCGATGGTTTGAGTTGATCTAAAAGTGTTATGGACTTACTAGATCTTATCTCTACCCTCTCAGTATAAACGCTGTGAGAAAGATCAGTAAGATATGCTTGAATTTCTTGTAATACCTTCCAGGATAGAAGCAAGAAATATATATGCATTTGTGGGCCCTACAAATAAATGCCATGTAAACACTGTCATTAACTCCATTAAGCCTGTACAATGGAATTTAAAATCCTATGGATGCCTAGTAATGGTTTTTGGAATATGGTAGCCCCAAGGCTCATTGTCTGAGTTTCAGTAATGTGAAATAATGCGTCAGATCAAATATTTCAAAGCATTTCAGAGCTGATAAAGAGGGCTTCCCAATGACATGCAGCTATCAACTCTACATTTTATACAAATTGTACACAACATTTATTTATAAGAGTTTACCGTGGATCCATCCCGTCCTTCAGTGACAAATCGTTTTCCTTGTCATATTCATTACCAGCATCATCACTCCAAACTTTGAAAGTTGTGTTTTCAGGCGTTAAACTAAATGTTAAAAAAACACAAACAAAACTAGCATGTTAAACAAGTTATTTGTTCTCTGATGTAGATCGCATTTAAGCTAGATGTAAACTCTCTCATGACAAATGCACAAGACATATGACAATGCACAAGACACATGGCAACCGCACAAGACACACGAGAGATGCACAAGACACACGACAAATGCACAAGACAAATGACAATGCACAAGACACAAAGCAACTGCACAAGGAAGGTGAAATCGAAACAACAAATGCCATCTGTTGCGAACCAATGGAAGGGTCTTTGACGCACACCAAGACATAATGTTTACATGTCATACATAGGAATCCGACATACACTCGAGTCATCATTCCAAAAGTCATCATTCCAAAATTACTTACTCTTTATGACTGCTAAAATTCTTGATTGGTGGAAAATCCCCATAAGTAGCTTTGAACCTGCCAGATTTCGCCTTGCATTGTGAGGTAAATTTCCTCTCTCTTTCACAACTGCTGGCACCGAAGGAGTGCTTTCTTTTATTACAATTTTGCTTCAAGTCAGGTGTTGTCGAAATGTCCATTATTTCTTTAGGTAAGAACGAAAAGAAAAGTTAATCGACTAGAAACTCAATGTCTATTAATCAACCAAAATCAAGTTTAGTTAGTATAGCCATATGGACTATGTCTTAAATAAAAGATTAATACTGATCTCTGGACGATCAATTTATCTTACCTGTCACTTTCGTGATAGTCACCTCTAATTTGATTACACCGTTTATTTCTAAGTATGTGGTTTAAACCCTACACAAGCTTAAAACTTAAAACAGTCTTACAGGACTAAATTTCAGTCACTTGAAGCAGCATCCACTTAATTAATTTCCCGCGTTCGGATCAAAATCAATTTTGGCGCCAATCAATGTCACGTGATCGTCATCCAAAAGCATGATGGGTAACAATTTCTCGCCGTGTGCTTCCATCTTTCTTGAGACGAGACAGTGAACCTCAAACGTGGACTCCTTTAGAAACCAACGTAAACCAGACAGAATGAGTGGCCGATACACGCGCCCACCAAACACTTCGCTTTATATAAGAAATTTGCATCGTGAGACACGGTAAGTAGTTGTTTAAGATCACTTTCTCGCTATGTAGCTTGTTTTCAGTAGGCTTTTGTACGAAGCATTGGTCGACGTGAACCTACTAGTCACAACGACATCATTATACTTCTGAAATTTATGAGAAAAAAATTTCACAGAACTCTACTTCCTCCCACTCTTTTGTATTGTATCCTAGCTTTTACTCACTTTGACAAAGTCAAGCCTATTTAGTCCATGTGGCAGAAAAAGTTAAAGCGTAATATTTTGAAGTCGCTTTCTTCACACTCTGTCCAGTGGTCTTCTTTAACAGAGCGACCATAAATATAGACAGCTGACATGATTTACAGTGGTAAGTATTCAGTGCTACATAACCATTAGACATATTAGATGTGAGAATACTGACTCGGCAGAACGACTACTATATGGCCAGAATTCCCTGGCGTACTTCTGGGGAGTTGGGTATTTGTTTTCTCCATAATCCTGTACTGCGTGGTACATTAAGGTCTTTTAATTAGTCATGTACAGGTATTAGTGATTTACATCAATGATAAATGCAAAAGATTGTCTACGGAAGCCCAGGGATTTCTTTGCAGTTGAGCATTTCAAACACCGCCAGCAGTTTGAAACTTGTTGTTTTTCACTTGTAGGGTGGAGGACCTCAGGAGAATTTTCACCAAATATGGGCCTGTTCGAGACATCTACATACCACTTGACTACTATACAAAGGATCCCAGAGGATTTTGCTATGTACAATATCTTTTCAGTAGACGTTTGCCCCTCTTTAATGTGCAAATGAAGCTGTGACCTGCGTTTTCTTTAGATAACCTTTATGTAGTGCATGTGTCGTTTGCCTTAACTTTTTTCTTTTTTATAGGGAGATTGTACTCCTAGTTGTACTAGTGTATGGCTGTAAAATTTTTCATCTTCAAGAATCTTATAGTAATGCATTGTAATTCTCTCATTATGTCATTGGGCGGCTTTTAGTACATTGCAATCATTTGCATAAACCAGCTTGCACCACACCACCAAAGTATTTTACCTTGTTTGTGAATGTTTGCTGTCAGACTCTTGACTAATGATCTAAGCAAGTAGTTTGGGAAATTTTCGTGAACCAACTGCTTTTGGTCCGTAACATATTGCCAGCAGTCAGGGCTGGAGTTTGCAATTAGCTGAATTGTTTTCCTTTTTCTTTTTTACTGGATCACAGATAAAGGAATTAAGTCCTGTGGTAAAGTAAAAGTAAAGATGTAAAGTTAAAGTCAAGATAGAGGTAAAAAAGACAAGAGCAAAGAAACATTGTAACATGCAAACAGTGATGACAGAAAAGAGCACAGAATTTTCTAAAGAAAGCAAAGTTGCACATTTAGTCATGCAAAACAGAACTGGTGCACAGGCAGTTTTCACAAAGATAAAAGGTTCAATAAAAGAAACAAGGCTTTTTGTACTATGAGTAACTGCTCACTCCCAAGACACAGAAAAAAGATTCAAGATTGTAAAGGCGTCATGAGTCACCCCTTAATTATTGTTCACTTGACATGAGGCTTGCTGCCAAAATAATAACGAGCATTTTATTTGGTGGAGATCAAAACTATTAGTTTATCTATAAGCTAAAAACATGTTATAGTTATGTAAAACACCTTGAAGTCAAGGTTTTTATGAAAACCTGTACAAGACATGATTTGTAGCTTGAAAACTTATTGAAAGTTGAGTTCCATTAACCAATTTGCCGTAAAATGCAAGGAGTGATTTGTAGATAAAATATAACAAGCTACGTTGCCACTAAAAAGTCTTCCTGTGTATTTGGTATTTATGATGAATTTCTGTCACTAAAATATTATAGTAGGAACATTGTTTGTATTGGCCATTACCCTTCCAGTTTTACTCTGTGTAAGAATATTAACACATGATAAAGAGGCAAAGATCCTCCTGATTTTCTCAAGACTTGAATGGATCTTTCCAAGCTTAAGTGCAGCAATGGAAGAGAAAGTTGTTGAGATAAAGATTCTCAGAGTGTGTTTTGGTAACTGACAAGTGTTTCAGAATGCAAGCAAGTTGTTATCAAAGCTGCCTTTGAATGCTTCAAGTTTAAAATGAAAAGAAGGCTTTGAAGAAAGCAGCCATGTAATTGACAGACAGAGTAGACAAAATCTAAAAGGTATCCTTGTTTGCCTTACTTTGCTTTGACTTCTGTGTATATCTTTTACATTTGTTCCATCAGCTGTGACAACTTGTTGTCTTAATCAAGAACCATATAAGTTGTATTTTACAAAGCATGGAAGTGGCTCTTATTTACTGTAGCATTTAACTTAGCCCATTTTTTCTAGTTCATGACGATTGGGATAACTTTAATGAGAGCTTTCATAGGTTAGCTAGCAGTAGTGATAAAATTGTATGTTGTACAAATTGGTCTTCATTCAGTGGAGTTTGTTACTTTGTACTTAACTGCTGTTACGTTTGAAGACATTAGAGATGCCGAAGATGCGCTTTACTATGAGGATAGGGTAAGGGTACTTGGAAGAGAACTAGAAATCCAGTTTGCTGAAGGAGATAGGAAAAGTGAGTAACTTGTATACCAATGAACAATTTTAAGCCTGCAGACTTGTAGGAATTGAGTAAAATGTAGTTCATACCATCCATGATAGTAATTATGTTCATGCAATTTTGTCTTTTTGTATTGGTTATAAATAGTTTATGTGCAAAATATTGGTCAGTTGATTATGTTATTGTCAGGCTGTGGTCATGTAAGACCCTCACTTAGTCTTTGCGCATAATTTGTAATTTTTATATATAATTATATATGTATGAATTTACCCTTACCCACCAATGGGTTTCACCAAACCTTTGTGCCATGATGGCATGGAGGTTTCAGTGTAGACTTTTTGAGTCTGAGTGTTACCAGTTCGAGCCCCAATGATTCCCACTTATGGCAGCTATATATATAGTCTTGGGGTGATTTCCAAGTATGCTTTGGCAGTCAACTGCCTGAAGTTCTTTTAGCATGAATACATTATGAACCTGGCAGTTCTATTGATAGCATCTAAGCTTGTGCTTACTGCTATTTATAATCAAACATATAAAAAAAGATACAGTGACCAATTTGGGTGTTGATCAGTGGCTTTTTTTGCGAAGCAATTTTGCTTTGATTTGAAGACAAATGTAGGTATTTAGGTTATGTTTGTTTCCATTTATGGGCTCAGGTTTCTGTGGTCAGGTTTCTGTGTTTAAGAAGCTAATGACTATGTTACTGTGTATGTTAATGACTATGTATGAAGTTAATTTTATATGTTTCTTCCACCCAGCCCCAAGTCAAATGAAAGGGAAAGAGAGGAGAAATTATTACTCATCTTATTCTTCATATGACAGAGAATACAGGTAAAGTTTGTTTATATTCATTGCCATCAAATATGTTTGAAAAAATTTGTTCAATTAAGAAAAATCTTAGCATTCTGTTTGCCCTTTTTGGTTGCACCTAGTAGTTTGAACTCATCCTTTATAGTATTGGTATCAGCCTGTCATTACTATGCAAATGTTATTAGTATTATGCAAATCTTGTGTTGATAATTGTATGTAGAAAACTATGTTGTGGATAAAATGCATAAAGTAAGTACAAGCATGTTCAATCGACACTTAACGTGTATGTCATACGCAGAAAAAGCAAATCAAAGCTCTCTGTATATATATTTGTTGTATAATTTTTGTTTTATAGTGGAAGTAGAAGACGTTCTAGAAGTCGCTCACCAAGGTGTGTAATCCAAATGCTTACTGTTGTTGATTACTTTTAATTCTGTTGCTATATCAAATGTTTTACAGAAACTTATTTTATTTGCAATAAACTCAGCATCCACTTCTGGGAGGAAAAAACCAAGTCTATATTTTTAGAATAAGCAAACAACACTGCAATAACAACAAAATAGAGATCTGTAGAGATAACATGATTATAAATTGATGCACCTCTGTTAAAAAATTAGGCTACATTGTTGATGGAAAGTAAAATATGTCTAAGTAAGAAATTCCAAAGTGCCCACAATATGATTTAGATTTTGTTTAGGTCTGAATAACAGATAGCGCATGAGAGTAATTGAATTTAGAAATATATTACAAGTAAGAAATTTGAACAATGTATTAGATTTTTTTATATAATGGAGTGCCATCTTATTTGTCTGAGATTTTCACTGTAACTAATAAGAACAGATTACTCAAAAGATAAAAAATAGACTGTATTAACCCTTACAGAAAAGTAGAATTAGTCCAAGAAAGCATTTCTTGTTTAGGACTGTTAACATGGATGAATTAAAATGCACCAATAACATCAATGATTTTAAACAAGACAGAATATGACTCTTTTATTATTATTATCAAATATTTATATTAACAAGTTGTTGACAGGGTTTTTTCCTCTTCTTTGTTTTTACTAAAAAGTTATTTACTTTGTCTACTTCAAATATGTTTTTCTAATCACCTCTGTGGGGACTATGATGTAATCAGGTCCTGCCTCTGCCTTATTGATGCTATTGCTGCCAATTTTAACCAGAGATGATTTCAGCAGTTAATTTCTCTCTTTATCACAGTCATACTGCTATATGCTAAAAGACTTTGAATTTGCTTTCAATTCTTTTATTGCAAATAATACATAGAAACATTTAAACCAAGACAAAGATAGCTTTTTTACTTATAGTTGGGATAAAATGCCAATTAGTGACTTGATAGAAAGAAAAAAGTCGATGGAATCACAGAGTAAAGTATGTGCTCTTAATGGGATTTTGAAACTATACGCTGAGTTAAATATTTGGGAATGCAAGCATTGGGTGGCAGCTGGCTACCTTTTAGGCTTGATGTCTAATTGTTGTGGTTAATTATGCGGTGAACAGTTAAGAAAGAATTTGGTTAAAGTTTTGCGCCTTGCGTGGTAATCCTGTCGTCTTGCAGCAGGTATTGTTAGTATTTTCTGCTTATAGAAGACGGCGGAGGTCTAGGTCACACTCGAGAGGCCGTCGTGACCGTCATCGTAGCCGATCCCACAGTCCTCGGAAAAGCCGCAGCCCAAAGCATCGTAGCCGCCGGGATTCAGACAGGCGCCGCTCTCGCTCAAAGTCTCCACAGAAATCACAAGAAAGAAATTCAAGGTCAGCATCACCATCAAGGTCAAGTGCACGCTCTCGGTCGCCAGTTGATAACGAGGAAAATGGAGACCGGGAAATGTCACCAAAGCGAGAAGAATACGACTAAATGAGGGCAACCAAATGGCCAAACGTTAAGAGAATAGACATTTCTTCCGTCTCGTTGGCTGATGGCACAAGCAAGCCTCGTTCGCTGCGCAGGTCATTCATAGACATATTTGTCGGAATTATCTCGGCCTAGTAATTGGGTCATAAAGTTAAGCATTATGTAAAATGGGGCCGTAGGTCTAAGAAGAGAACAACCTACGACGGTTTCGCGGCATGACCACGTCTTTTATCGCCATAGCTAACTTTCTTTTGGATTACCGTTACTAAGCCGTATGTAGTTTTAGTTTTGGGTTTAAAGTTGTTTTGCGTGATACCGCTGATTTCCAGTCAGAAGTCCACTGTATTCGTTAGCGGCTTTTGTAGTGTCGTTTTTAGCCCATTGCTTAAGAACTCAGCACATTTATCAGGTCACGCCATTGGACAAGAACGTTTAATGTTTTAATACTAGGCAAACGTGCGATTTGTAACATATATAGAAATATTGCTGAAACGTAACTTGCCTTGTCTTTTTGTCTGTAGATTCTTTATTGTTTATTGCGATTATTAATTGCAGTTCTTACACGAAAACAAGTAATCATCTTGATGAAATTTTCCGGATCGATACTAGTACACTGTGAGTGGTCCCAAATGCAGAACACACTACCTTCAAACATGTGATGAAGAGGGATGGTTTACCTAGTGCACACTGCCTAAGAACCTTTGATGAACAATGATTGCGTAGTACACACTACGTAAGAACCTGTGATGAAGACTAAATGTCTGCCTGGTACACGTTACGTTAGAACCTGTGATGAAGACTAAATGTTTGCCTGGTACAGATTGCCTTAGAACCTGTGATGAAGACTAAATGTCTGCCTGGTACACGTTACGTTAGAACCTGTGATGAAGACTAAATGTTTGCCTGGTACAGATTGCCTTAGAACCTGTGATGAAGACTAAATGTCTGCCTGGTACACGTTACGTTAGAACCTGTGATGAAGACTAAATGTTTGCCT
>JANTCA010013977.1:0-26144 GCA_024741275.1 Chironex yamaguchii | reverse complement strand
ATGCCGCCTAAATACATGTAGGGAATATATGTAGAGAATCTTGAGGGTCCCTCCTTCTCACAAAATTACTGCCTTGTAAAGTATACTTGCCATCTCTGGGGGTAAGACTGATGTCAACACAAAACCGAAACCTTGACAGAGTTTAGTCTTTGATGAAAAGTTACTAACATGCTGCTCTAGCCATATGATCTTGGCCATAAGGTACTCTTTTTCTTGTCTGTCCACTTCAGCTTCAAGTTCAGTGGTACTGTAGACTACAGAAGTTAAGAATCTTCATTAGGGGCAGTGTCTTATGTGTAAATAGCAGTCTGTAAGTGCAGGAATCACGTTTTCTTCAATAAATTTGTTTCACGGAGAGATTTTTTAGGCCATCTATTCTTCTAACAGTTTTCAGTGGCCTTATCGTAATTTCTTCTGACGCTGTGTCCAAAACAATACCAAATTTCCAAGGTTATACCAAGGTTACTGAGCTACACAGACATAAAAGTTACATTTTTGTTCTCATATAGCATCTTTAATACAAAATAGGGGCATGACCCCTGTATCTATATTGGGTCACACCCAAAATTGAAAATTTGCCCCACCAACGAAATATCCCACCAGCCGCCACTGACCCTTATTCTGATAACAGTGAGCCAAAAATATGTGATTCACAATACAACTACAGTCAAATTTAAAAGGTAGCCTTAGCTTACACTGTTGAGTCTGAAGAAGTTCCATTAGTTCATTAAACAGAGCAGCTGTACTTGACTATAAATCATTGACCATTAATAGCTACATTTGATCAAAACCAGCCCTCACATTACCACAAATAAGATGGCTGACAAATTTTAACTGGCAAATCCTGGGTTTCCTGCCAATTAATCTGCCAATAATTTTGCTCTGCAAGGCTGGCCTGAAAGAAAGGGCAGATCCAGGGTTTGTCACCATTCTCTCAGAAGATCTTTTTTTGCACAAACTAACAAAACAACAAGATAATCACAGGTTTGTTTGTCAAAGCATGGATGATAATCAGTGACGTCAACAGAAGCCATTGTTGCAAGTGGCATTGCTGTGATATATAGAATTGTGGAGGAGCTCATCTAAATAAATTAGTGAGGTGTAAATTCTACTTTCATACAATTGCTTTATTGGCTGGCTTAACATTTTCTAGTTTTTAGACTGTCCAATGACAGTGCAGGATTTGAAATCTAAACCAATGAACTGGTGAAAAGCTCAAAATATTTTATCTATGTGCATGAGTTGAAAAAGACAATGTGGCTTTTTTCATTGCCAGTCAGGAATGGAGAGAACTGATGACATCAAAAACGCAGTAAAGAATTTTGATGAGAAAATCAGCAGTATCTACTGTGTGCAATAATTTAATTCAATAAAGGAAGGACATTAAAAAATGATAATTCAACTATGACTAAGGCAGATGATCAATACCAGCAATTCCTTCAATACTTTGTGGGAAAAAAGAGAAGGTTTCCCTTGCTACCATAGCTAACAAATACTGGTCTATACAATCTCATCTGTCATCAATGACAGTGCATTGTGACTAAGTTATGATACTAATCTTAATCATATCATACTTGAACACTTTGACATGGAAACAGTGAAGCAATTAACAAGAACCTCAATGTTGTAGCCAGTCACTGACACACCAATGTACACTGCATCAGGGTCCAATTTGCTATTTCTCATTGATGCATATTACCAATAAAGTATCCCTCCATTCATCCAACTCAAACATTGATCACAAATCCAGTACTGACTTACTGGATAGGACTTTGCACACTTCAGATATCCCCCACATAGTTGTTACAAACAAAAATTCTACATTTATGCTAAAACAATCCAAGCATGATGCAAAAATAAATGGATTATGTACTTTACAGCAGTTGAGTTCCCCCTACCTTTCTGCAACCAATAGCAAAGCTGAATGACTTGTCCAAACATTGAAATCGCATAAAACACACAAAATGGTATCTGCTTAATAAATGCTTATGTTCTAGACTGGTGATGCCACCTTGACTAACTGCAACAACAATATGCTCCCTCTGAGTATTCAGAAGAAGGCAATATGTGCATAATTTCAACTTATGAACAGCAAATTTAAACACCTTAACGGAGGAAACTCTCTAGGAAAAGAACTGCAAAGCCAATCAAAGGGTCAAACTAAGAAGGACAAGAAGAATACCAGGGGTAACATAAGGGTTACTATATGTATCCAAAAGTAGTCTACTCAAAGATATAGATGATAAGAGGTTCCTAGGGATGTGCCAAAGCTAAACATATCTATTACAATCAAGGCACAATAGGAAATATATATAAATTCAAATCACTTTGGTAAGTCATGCTTATCAAATTTCACTACCATGAAACAGCCAGAAATATGACATGCTTATACTAGGAACCATTTGTTAGAACAATAATAACAAGGAACAGGAATAAATTAGCCCTCCAAATATAAAATGGCTCTACACATGAGACAGTTGGACTCAATGATAATGCAACTTATGAAACTAAGCAAAAAGTACTTTCCACTTTTGTCAAACCAAAACTGGACTAAAACTCAAAGAAATCAAACTCAATGTCCAGTACAAGAAAGATGCAAAGCCTGATTTATGCATGACAAGACCATGAATTTTGCAGTTTGTGATGATCTTAGCAAACGATGCAAAGAAGGCATAGCCCTAGCCTTAGTAATTCACTGGGTTGTCAAACTTCTAGGACATGTAAAATGTGTTGGGATTACCCAGTTGGTGTGAACAATTTATCACAAATTAATCATTATTGATCATTCACATGAACAACTCACAAAGAAGCCAGGAGGAAGGATTACAAACTAGGAAATAGATTTGGCACGTGGCCACAATCTGATCTGGTCAGTATCTCAACCTTAACACATGCTTACCTTGAGTATACATGGGGTAAGACTCTAGGACATTATGAAGGAGTTTACTAGTGATCCAGCTGAACTGGTTGTCCATCGTAATTAGATATCAATGTTGTGAAATGACATTGATTAGCTTCAGGATGAAGTACTGACAAAATATTGTAAAATACTTGTCAACAATATGAAGCTACAGCTTAAACCTTTCAGATGTAAAGCAGATTATTATGCAAATATGCATACTAAATATACAAAAATATTTTTAAAAAATTAGACATTAAATATGTAAATTTTTGCACTTACCTTTTTATCTTTTGCAACAAGTCCTAGTGCTAACTCAGTAGCAACTGTACTTTTACCAACACCCCCTTTTCCTGACAAAATCAGGATAATATGCTTGACAGAATCCATATGACTTCCTAAAACAATTACAATGTACATTTTATAGCATAATGAATGATCTTGTACTTTTTATTTATACTGTCATAATTTATTAAGATATAAGAATTAAAAAATGCATTCTTTCTATGCAGGTAGATCATCCTTCCATCAAAACATATTGGATTCTATCTACATTAGAACAAGAAAACTAGTACTCTGTAGCCAGAAAGAGTTCATTTTTACCATTTGGACTCTTCCAAAAATGCTTTGTTTCATCATTTTCTCTTGCTGTTCTTTGTTCCTTGTTTACCATTGGCTAGTCTGATCCATGTTTGTTTCCTTTCCGGCAATTCATACTCCAAAGAGTGTCAGACAGAAAAAGGTTTTAGGTATATTTTCAAGTAACTACCACAAAATGATTGAAAACTTACCTACCCAAGGCACAAGTACCAAGGAAAGGGCAAAGAGCTTTTCTAAATCACTTATGTCAACTTGTCAGCAGTAGCCATAATACACAAGTATGTTAGGCCATGGTATTAAAACTGATTAATCATTGTTAAGGTTTAAGGCATGATAAGACCTAGAAGAAGTGTCATACCTAATATATATGTGTTGTCAGGTTTGATAGCAAGACCATTTCCACTTACTTGGCTTGCTGCAAGTCGTTCCAAATGCACATTTAATACAAAGTAATTGTACAATCAAGTAAGAATACATTTTGTCATTCAGACTATTCTTCTAGAATGTAAAATAACTTGTTTTCCAAAGTCAAATTGGGAGCCAACTAATACGAAAAATGGAGAGAAAGGCTTTGGCCTTCTGTACATAAAAAATGATGAAAAAGAAGTTAAACTTTATACCATACATGCTGAACACTATTACATAGGCCATTAGACTCGAGATTAATCTAAGTAGCCCTTGTCCTCCAGCCATGCTCTGCCATCGGCTGTGGCAAATTAAAATGATTCTAAAATACTGCTACGACCTACGTTGCATTGATTTTTATGACGTTCCATATACATTTTAAGAAAGAATTTGGACAAACATAATCTGAAACACTAAAGTTTTTGAGTCTCTTAACGTGCACGGAAATATCGTATTCAGTAATTTCCTTTTTCATTATAATAGTAAGAGCGAGACAAAGAAATAAGCATATCTCAATATTATAAGCATCAATCAACTCAGGCAAAGCTTTGTGTGGCTATTTCACCTAAAATAAAAACATCGATAATATTTAAGAAAATATACAATAACAAAATGGGTACCTACAATTACGTCGACAATACGTAACCAACTCTCATAGGACCTAGAGTCGTTGCAACCTCCTAGTCTGCAGATTTCGCACAGCTGACTAATGACCGCAAACCATTATTCTTTTGACTCTTTTTGCAATAGAGACATCATTTCGCGCCAAAACTTGCTCTATTAAAAATTGAAACAAAACAATGGAACGAAAACTCAATGTTCCAATTGCGTAAAAAAGTTCCAAGTGTGCAACTCATAATGGAAACTCATAATGGAAACTCATGATGGAAACTCATAATGGAAACTGTGGTTCGAACATAGAAATAATAGCCTATTATTTCTATGGGTTCGTACTTGTTTATCGCATTCATATCCGTGTGAAAAGTAAGAACGGAGTAGGGCCGTCAGTAGCTGTAAGGGGATGTGGTGGGCGCGGCACTCCTTATACTTTCTTGTCCTCAAGTTAAGAAAGTAAAATTTTGTCTTCAGATCGAATTTAGCTTTTCAATCTAATGTGATAACAAAAGTTGTGAACGAGCCATTTCATAAATGAAAAAATCACAGGACTTTCAGGACCAACACAAAGTACACAATGTGAACAGTTTAAGATAAAGAGAGCCAAATTTATAGCATATTCCTGCTGCTTCTTATGAAACTGAATGATAATAATTACGATGATGTTTAACATCATTCCTTTTGTGTAATTGAATCTTTCAAGTTGGAACATTTGGAATCATTTAGACAAGAGAAGACTTAATAGGATAACTATTTAAAAATCTGCGTTAATGTATTTCTGTGAGACAATATTTCTTGGTTGAATCACACCATATACAGTCTGGTATTTCTTCGTGGAATAAATGCTTTGAAGCTACATAAAGGCTAATATTCATTTCATTGACTTGATCTCTGATCTCAAGTTCAGTTAGCTCACCCTTTTGCAAGTGATGGTTTCAGTAAACATTCACTTACATCATGATAGAATGAAATTGAAATGCCTGGTCAATGACATTAAAAGCAGATTAGCTCAATATTATAGATGCTGTGGCTATCATTGGTTCAATGATAAACTACTTGCAGGAAATGAACAACGATTTGGAAAACATGCATAAGCTGATTAAAGCTGGGATTCAGTACACATATAAAGTTAGAAGCAATGCCCATGCCAAATTCAAGTGAAAACAAACGCCAGCAAAAGAAGATAGAAACCCAAATACATCATACCAGTTTGATATCATGCAGTTTTATCACAAAGAGTTTAAGAGAATGTTGGATATTGAGATTACACAGCCGAAGGATAACATCATTGCATCCTTTAATGCAGTCAGGCCAGTTGCAACTGTTCAGCAGCTGCTACAATATACAGTATTGTCAAAATGGTAGAATTATTCCCAAAGGTTGTACCTGATTATCCGTTTGCTCTTCAGGCAAAACTTTTAATCTTTGTATCCCACGCACTTGCTACAAATCAAAAGCCAGATACAAACACCAAAGAAGCAAAGTTGTCTGAGTAGTTCAAAACAGCTTTTCGACTTACAAATAACATATACAGATTACTCATTACGCAACATAACTGATTTAAAAGATGAAATATCCTGTCATCTTAAATTGTCAAAACGTTAACTACGAACAACGATGACATATAAGCCTTTGGAATCCCAAAGGCTAACTAAGTCTATTAACATAGCAAATATTGTTAAGGTTTTGGGTTAACTTAACCAAGAAGAGTAAAGGTGCTGTAGATTAATTATAAATAAATACATAACTAATTTGCAGTTCTTGAACATGACTAAAACAGTGTGAACAATTGATTGTAAAGGACAGGGCACTCATGATCTCAACAGTATGTTTTGTGGTATTGTGCTAGCTCATACCCAGATAGGTAAAAGCTAAGTATCTAAAAACCTTAAAGGAGCAAAAAGTCTTGAACAATCAAAAAGCTTATTTCGTAACACTACAATTTGTCTGCGATTCGCCAGCAAAACATTGGAATCCATCCGCATGCTTTCTTGTTGCAGATTAATCATCATCTTTCAACCTGTATACCATTACAGAAATGATATCAAAGAGATAACGACTGTTACTGAAACGTTGTACCTCTGACAGGGGAACTTACACAAACTGTTCATGGAATCCCTTAATTGCTAACAAATTAACAATTTTGTTGATGATATACCCCTGTATTGTATTAAAATTCTTATTTTTGAAACAATCTTTTCTTGAGTGGGATGCCTGTTAGTTTTCTGTAGCTTTGACCCTTGGGCCGAATCCACGAATATCTGTAACTATCAGTGCAATTTACGTTACCATAATTTGCACTTCACCCACAGAATATTTGACGACTCTGTTAAATAAAGTAGGAATCTCACCATAAACTTTCGTTTCATTGTCATGATCACGTAAACTTCTATTAACAACATATATAGTTTCAATATTGGATGCGTTGAAAACCCCTTACCCAGCAATATTCGATTGCACTGATCCTCATCTGCCAAGTTCAAGGAGTGAGATATTTAGTTCAATTAATGACATTGATATAGGTTTCAATTTCTGATTTTAAAGTCAACTGACCGACACTCCCATAACACACTTGTCATTGTGCTACGCACATTAACAAAATAAGTAAAAAGTCACTTATTCATATAATATCAGCATCATTCTATATTGGTGAGTACATAAATCACAATTTAGTCAATCTAACTTTGACGTAAGCAGAAACAAACTTCAGGATGTATTCTATGTTTGCTCTCCTGCTTCTGCACGTACGTACGTGCATTGACTTCACCCAGAACGTATTTCGAATGCTGAGAATAATAGAGTTACCTTTCCCGTGTTAGATTTAGCTCACAGTAATTAATAACTTGCAATTATTGGAAAATGTGCATGTGGCATTGAGTGACCTACAGAGTGCATTGTGATAGGAAGATGAATAATACTCACTGGTGAAAAACAAAGTCTTTAAGTTGGTATGTATCCAAATGGTCGTGAAGTTCTGGACAGCATGTAGGTATTCAATTTTGAAGGTATTGTTGATGGTTCTGCTGAGCAATATAAAGCATAGGCAACATTGCAAAATGTATTGCAATCATAAAATGTTGAACTGTGTACAACTTGATCTACAAGTGACAAGTACCTGTTAAAACAAAGTGGGAGTTTCACAAATTTATACCGCTGAGGAGTTCTTTTAACGTGAGCCTGCCGTTTGCTTCACGGGAGGCTCATGTTTATAAATAATATACTTAAATAGATAAAAACTGTTTTAGCATTTAATGATTGTCTATGTGTGACTGCTTGTTTTTTGGTTCAGAAGAAAATGTTTTACTTGTTCTTAAATTCCTGTTGCCCTGACCATCTAATCTGGTAACAAGTACGCTCTAAAGTTGCTGGTGAAAACATCAGTGGCGGCCTGGCCTTTTTTCTTTAGGAGGGGCCGTCAGAAAAATGGCCCTCCTTCAGAAGAAAAACGTCGTCAAGTTTATGAGAAGATTGGTAGAATGGCAATTTTGGGTGGACTTGTGAGTTCTGTTTGGGATAAAAAAACGATCACCACATGAGCACAGTCTGTTAAACAAGACATAGACTAAAAACAAAAAAGAAAGAAACTGACTGGTTATAATGGTCTACACGATAAGAGATATGTTCTACGAATCAGACTGATGATGTCTTTTATGCCATTTCTGCATCTCCTGTGCAACATGCCATTAAAAATTGGGTATTCACTGCGAAAGCGCATTAACTTATCAAGCACTACTAAACTGCACAGTTTAGATAGTTATCCATAAAAATCCAGCTTTTCTTATTGACAAGCTTGTCTTATCTCTTCCTTTAACAAATTCAAAGTAGTCAAGAATTGGCATAACGGTTTTTCTTAGTTTTATGGAGCATGGTCCATTTCAAACATTCAAAAAGACATCTTTTAGGAAAATTGTCAATAACAGTTTTATCAATAATTTTCTTTCTTTTGCATTTATTAACAATTTTGTTAACGGTTACTGAAAGCAAATACAAAAAACTATCGAATGGATTAATCCATTAAATAATTCCATGAAGTAATGATCAAATGTCTTTAATATAGACTAACAATGATGCTGACAATGATGATGATGATAATGATGAGATATTTGACCATAACATTGAAGAAGCCTGAGAACATTAATACAAATAACATTATAAGAAGACCTTAAGTTAGTTGTTTATGATGGTCAGTTCAGAACGTTTAATCAATTATTAGACTACGTTACAAAATATCAACTTTTCTCTGTTCCTGGGATGAAAGGGTTTTTTCCACGTTGGTTCTACCACAACTAATGGGACATTACTAATTTTGCACCTTAGACTTTGCTTTTTAAATCAGGGTGATGATATCTTTGAATTTCCCAATTCCATGGTATTTCTGATGAAATTTGTCCTGAGGAATCTACATTCTGTCACATTTTTTAACTTGTCAGGAGCTTCAACTGCATGAAAAAGCTCTTGGTTAGGCTGCAAGACTAAGAGATAGCAACAAGAGGCTGTAACCATTCAGCAGGTTTGTTCTGCTACACTTGTGACCAATTTATAAAGACGTTTTCGGTTTGACATCCACTAAAATGTGTGAAGCCAATAAGGCCTACTTTGGCATGCCAGTTGGAGACCAAGATAAGCCATGGGCAACTTATTATTGCTGTAAAAACTGCATGCAAACTTTGCAGGGTAAGTTGAACGCAAGTACTTGTACTCAAATGAATGACTTTAATTGAGATTTGAAATTCATAATTTCAGCCGTTGTTTGTGAAACACATTTTCAGTCATAATTTTAAGGTCTAACTTTGCCTTTTTCCAAGAGTATAGTTTGCTTATTTTATTGTGTTAAAGGATGGTGCAGAAGAGAAAAACATGTCATGAAGTTTGCATTCCCAGAATCTGGCATGAACCCAATAACCACACAAACAACTGTTATTTCTGCATGGTAGATCCCTCAAAGTGGCGGGCTAGTCAGAATGCAGCAGACATTGTCTACTCAGATTTCCAATCATCTATAGAACCAGTGCCCCATTCTTCACCAACGCTGATACATGATCCTCCTGACAGAGATCATGCAGATCAGCAGCCTGAAGATGAGAGCATGAAGTCTGATGATGACAGAGACAATGATGATGAACCAGAATTCCATTTTGGCAAAGTGGATTCTGAAAACTACTATTCTAACCAGCAAGATCCAAATGACCTAATCAGGGATCTTTAGCTAACCAGGTCAAATGCAGAAATTCTCACTTCGGGCTGAAAGAGTTGAATCTTTTAAATGAAAGTGTGAAAGTTTTGTCACAGAGGAAACGACATGAACACTTTTCAAGCTTCTTCAGTCAAGCTTTGCTTCTGCCATGACATATCTGGTTTGTTTGCTGCTATTGGTATTCCTTGTAAACCCAGTGACTGGAGGCTCTTCATTGATAGTTCTTACAGAAGTTTCAAAGCTGTCCTTGTCCACAATGGGAATAAGTACGCATCACTTGCCCTAGCACATTTAGGGCGCCTGAAGGAAGATTACACAAACGTGAAGGCAATGCTGTCAGCTTTAAAATATAATGAATATGAATGAGAAGTTTTAGGAGATTTCAAGATGGTCACTTTCCTAATAGGCTTACAAGGAGGGTTTACCAATTATCACTGTTTATAATGCCTCTGAGATGGCAGGGATCGTAGAGCACATTACAAAAGGAAGGAATGGCCTCTCAAAATTGAGTTGGCTTACATAATAATAATAATAATAATAATTGCTTTTAAGCAGAAGGAACCACACAAGCCATTAACAATACTTGAACTGGGAGAAAGTAAACTGCAGCATAACACGAATTGTAGAATTGCGACAGATTAGGCTACTTTTCGTAATCGGTCAAAAAAATTATGACTCATAGTACGCCAGTCAGGGATCTTTGACTAGCCAAAATTAATAAGGGAACAAGATCAACAAGAGATTTATCCCATGATGTTCCACTACATTTGCGAATTCCAAATACTCTCGCGAGACACCTCTAGGACAATTAATTTTCAAACTGTCTACAAAGCAGGGCAATTTGTTTCCATACAACAGTCTCGTGGCACTTTCTGGATAAGGATTCATTTGCTTCTGGGCCCGCCAACTTGATATGTCGGATAAATTTTTCATTTTTATAAATTATATCAGCTTATTTACTTGTTTTATCTAAAAAAATGTGTTTTTAAATCATGTTGTATATTTACTCTTTTCCATAACCACTTTGAAATATAAACTCCTTGAAAGTCCTGCACATTCCTCAAAGTACGCCACCGTATTCACTCAACAGAGTCAAAATGCCACCTACGATTCCGCCAGATCCTGCACATACCAAAGGTGCCAGAGCACTATTGGCAGACTGTGTTGCGTTTGTATGAAAGGAGAAAGAGGTACAGAAAGAAATAGCAACGTTTTAAGAATAACGCCAAAATATTTGTGAATTACAGGAATTGCTAGCGTCGCTAATTCTTGTTATTAGTCCAAAAGATTAATATATGGGGTGAAAACAAGAAAGCGAGCCCCTGGGCGGTGCAAGCAACTGAAACCAAGAACCTGGAAAAATGTTCAAAATTGCTTCGTTAATATTTCTGGGAAGACATCAGTCAGCCACTGTAACTTTTTTGTCTTCCGTACACCAGTGAGTATAAGTTTAAGTCTCTCCGTTTTCATGACTCAAAAGGCATCTGAGATCATAAATGACTCAAAAAACGGTCATTTCATCACATTCTACCCAGATAATGATAAATATATCCATGGAAATACCGAGAAGAGAAACAGAATATCTTAAAAACTTTACTTTACGGAATATTGGATTACTAAGTAATTTGGCAGTTCAGTTATAGTAACTAAGTTCTAAGTAAAAGCTCCATTACAAACTGACCCCGATTACCACAGAGGTGACGACAGCTTTCTTTCTACTAATATCCTAAATTAGTAATAAAGTTGAAGACCTGGAATTAGGATCGGACAGAATAATGGAGTCCTCTATACATATCTTTTGGTTTAGATAAAACCTGGAATTCAAACCTTGAGACGAAAGCATTTATTTTCGTTCAGCCTGCAATGACCTCTTTATCTTCCAGTGAAGGTGAAGCCATGTTTTAGAGCAAATGTGTACTCAGAGATTGCAATATTTTACACATATCACTTTCTAATCTGCAAACGCTAAAATACCATTCCAGCATGATATCAGTATCTAGAAAGAACACGTTTTTTCCTCCAAGAATTGAACTCATACTTAAGACTTAAGAGCCTACACTCAAGCTGGTTTGCCATTCTGAAACAAAGATTTTTTTGAAGGAGATTTCAAGGACTTGTTATCATAAGCATAAACCAAACAGCGAGTAACGTGGAATTTCACTCATGAGTTCAGCTTTATCGCGTTTCGTTATGCCTGTTCTGGTGTTTGTTATTTTACCTGGGTGATTCATGCTGATTTGTGTTACTCATGAGTATAGTTGTACCACACTAGCTGAAGCCAATCAGATTTATGCGCCAGACTCTTTGATGAATTTTCCTGAGATAAATCTTTGAGGGTCAGAATTTCAAGTCTTTGGTAGCAGTAGTCAAAACGACTTGGTGGGGAGGAGAGGGGAGAGAAAGCTGAGGTAAATTGAACTAGCAACATTCAAAAACCCTTTGTGTGTGGAAAATGTCGAGTCTTTGGTAGCAGGAGTCAAACGCAACTTGTGGGGAAGATGGTTAATTCAATTATGCACATAATGTTTTGTATTTTCGTATTGGCTATCTTCATCATTGCCTATGTTATCAATCATTTTGTGCATTTAACATACGCCTGGGTATGTTAGTTGCAGTGCAATACTGGAATAATTATTCGGTAAGCAAAATTCAAATCATTGGTAGCAGGATTCGAAAAGCTGTGGGAAAGTTGAAACATTAATTTATTTACTCAGTTTAAAGTACCTAATTTGGGCATAGTCAATGGCAGAAGTCAACATCATTAATATATTTATATTATTATCAACATTAAAGTTTTCCTTATGTGCGTCCCTGTGCCATCACACCACAATGGTTTGGTAAAGGCACAAGGATTTGATGGCGAAAGTTGAAACAATTTACAGAGAATGAAACTTTTTGCTTCTGTCAGCATGGGGACTAATACAGATGAAAACCGCAAATCCCCCCCTTTACTGTCTTACTTTTATTATGATGTGGTAGTCGTGGATTCAAATTTTAAGTAGCTGAGGAGAGTACTAGCTATTGATCAGTTCGAGAAATCAAATCCGCGCCTTTTGGAATGTTTCCCACTCATGATAAAGGTAGTCTCTATCACACAGAACAACATAGTAAGTTATACCTACTAGAAAATTACTGGACGTATACTATGATAATGTCTTGTGGATAAGCTGCTGTTGGTAAATATGTAAACAATGGGAAAAACCCTACCACACTCATAATCAAAAGTGTATGAGTAATAGACTCCATGTACATCAAATTACTAGATTCACCAAAGAGTTCTATTTTTCTAAATGCTTGTCCTGTTTGTCTTCATTGAGATCGATGCTAGTTACGGATGAAAAATCTTTCCAGTGGCATTACGTAAACATGCAGACTCATTTAAAAGATAAGCTAATTGGTCCCGCATTATTTCCAAGCGTCAGTAGATGCGGTATTAAGCGATTACTAGTATTTCAGAAAATAACTTAGGTAGTTCTGCAAAGATTAGGTGACAGACCCCATAGAGTTTAAAGCATTAATTTTTTCTTACACGTGTGGTCTTCCAACAACTTCATTTCCGCCTTATTGTTAAGCTTTTCTAAAAAATGCCAGCTACGCTCATTTTCTGCAATTCAATATGTACTCTAGCATGTTTAGACAACGCCTCGTTGTAACTGCCTTCCGTTGTTTATAAGTTTATCCTCTCGAAGGACGAAAACTCAGTCTCCTTTGAACACGATTTAACATTAATGTCCTCGACTAATCCACCTTCATGCACACTTTACATGCCTTATGTTCCTACTGAAGAAGGAAATCCGTTATTTACAATGAGTCTAATAATTGTATTGATGTTTACTAGCCCACGGGTTTACGCATAATCACTATCATACTCTTGTTGCTAACGAATGTCTGTTTGCTGGGTTATCTTGATAGATTTCTTGATGTACTTGAAATATTTAACGAGTTCAAAGACAAAAAAAGCACACCTTTGTACAGTGACAAAGCAAAGTATGCATCCATTTATCATTGTTTAGTTGTGAAATACTGCAATGTTGCACCAGATACTGGATAAAGAAACGAAGTACGTTCCAAACTTGTGTTCCTATCACAAAATATTTGCTGTATTTATTAACTGTTTGGTTAATGACTAGCTTGACATTTTGTGACCAAAGGACAAACAAGCATGTTAGAAGATAGTTGACTATTTCAAACTTCTTCGTACCGTTCAATGGATTTGCAGATTAAAGGTTTAGAAAACAGAGATATTAATGGCAAGTAAACACAACACCATGGATAGCCTGTGAACCTTACTCTCCTGTACCCCCTCTCTAGAGGTGGAATTGGCCTCCAACACCCCCACCCCCGACCATATGGACGAGAGCTGCTGTCTTTACTGGTCAGCTATCCACGATAAATAACCTGATTATTACGATGACTAATATGCTATTGTTAAGAAATAGTTATTTCGTCAAGGTGTCTTTTGATACTTGAAAATGATCCACTTATGTAAAACGTGATATCTTTCACTTTATGACAATCAATCCAACGTTTTCGGTTGCTCATTGTCATCAGAGGATTTAAAAGTGTTTTGATTCAGACTGAACTTATTTTAATTCTGAAAATAAACTTTAAATTGTAGCAAAAAAATGTTGTTAACACAGAAAGATCCAAAACCATACTCTAGATCACAGTGACTCTTACAGGCATCCTTGTACATACTTAATACTTATTTCCTCATACGTTTTCAAAAAATAATAAAGCCAATTTTATTCTTTTCTTCGTGTACTTGACGTATTTGACTTAAAATCTTTATAATTACTGTATCATCTACATAGGGTATCAGATAAGCAAAATTTTTCTTGATTTTAATTGTAAGGTCCTCTAGATTTGAAAGAACCTACAGGAACCAGCTGCTCTAGTAACTTCTTTAAGGAGGACAGACACAGTTATTCATCAGAAGAAATAAGATTCCTCAATGACTCAACGAAACCGTTTTCAAAGAGCTTACGCTGGAACAAAGATGGTTCAGTCCTAAACATTTTTCAGGATTCTCTAAGTTCTTGTTTGCCACTCAGTTTATGCTCGCTGGCGCCACCATTATAGATCTTTAACTGTAACAGTAAATACTTTTCCTTATGCAAAATACTGATGCGACGTTTCCAACCCTCAAAAAATGAACCCAAAACAGAGACACAAAACAACAGAGTAAATTATATGGATTTAGCTTTCAAGGTCGTTGCTCATTTTTATCTCAAAACTGAAAATGGTTGTAATTTGTGAAGATATATCTATCTGCTCTTTACGTGATCAAACACACTCATTTGGATTAGATTCAAGGACCTGACAATAAAATAAAATTTTCATCATGTCGCCACTGTTGAATGAATATTAAATGTACATATGTCTACAGGTGATAAGAGAGAGTATCTTTGATCTCAAAGAATCTTTTCAATAAAATTTTAGCTTGAAAATCATAAGAGAGTGATTACTGTATTTTTAATTGTGCTATCATACTTTTCATATTATGTTTGGTTCTTGGCTTAATGCTTTTGTTGTTAAAGGCACAACAAACGTTTTTCAGGTTGATTTACGCCCTTTGTTTTTGTGCTGTTAACTGGAGTTAGGCAGAAGTTGTTTGCTGCTTGTAGAGTGGTGGTGTTAGTTACCTTGGTTTTGTTTCTTCCAGAATATTGGTTGAGCTTTGATCATGTAAGTTAGTAGTATTAACAAATTGGTTTTCACTGGACATTTTTATATCTATGCTTGCTAAGCAGTATATAAACATAGTGTTACTGAGCTATATAAACTTGATCATTTTGTTGTGTTGTGCCTTCATTATATTTGGATATAATATGAGTTTGATTTCGTTGTTTGTTGTGTGCAACCTCATACGTTCTTTGATGCACTACCTAACAATTACTGGTGATATTTGACTTTGAGGCAGACGCTTGGAAAATAGAAACAGGTTGTTTGAAATTATTCTTTCCGGTGTAAGAAAACTAATACTTTATCTTTTACAATGTAACATTCATTTGAACAAGAGCAAATTAAGCAAATGAAAAGTCATGCTGAATGATGTAACTTGTGTCCTATGGCTTGTCTTTAACATTTTTACTGTTATGCAAAAACGTTTGCTATAATACTACTCTCAAGCTGTCTACAAATGACTTGAGTACAAAATAATTCAAGGCAAATCTATACAACAAATATGTTGCACATTTCGAATTCTGTATATCACTTATTTATCGACAAAGGACATTTGAATTTGCGTTACCTAGTCCATTCTGTTCTCTCTGCTAGACTCCGTTAAACATTTTCGGAAATTTTCTAGCCTTAGTGATCAACAGCCTTGAACTTTAAAATAAAATGTTTTTATTCTCAAGGATCCAATAACAGCATCAAATTTTCTTGAGAGTTCGCTAAGAACCGAATGACTAAGAGAGCAAATTTTCAAATTTCTACAGTAACAAAATATTGACTTAAAAGAACAGAAACGCCTCAGCCTTCTAAAATATAAATCTGAGCTTATCTTGAGACGAATTTTTAAAACAGCTGTTGCGATTTATGTCTTAGATGGCAGGTAAATTAAACATGAAGATCAGAGAAAATTAAGCAAACATTTTTGCTTTAAAATCCTTTTCTTACTCAGCTGTAAAACATACGTACACTCAAGCATAGTAAACAGTATAGACAAAAATTATGAGACTTTATATGTAAAACAATCTTCCTGTTTGATACTGGATCTCGCAAAAATTTGAAGTTAAGACCCAAGGTAAAGAAACTCTTGTTTTATTTCTTTGATCTTCAATTTATTGCTGGTCACCGTTTACTGCAAACGAGTTTACTGCAATACGACAAAAGAAGCCCAGTTGATTTTCAAATCATACATCTAGACCGCTTCAGATTACTAAATCACTATCAATAATTCCATGGGACTAGTGCATAAAAAGCCAATGTTTGGATAGGTCATTATCTTCTCGACCGGCATGCCGAAAATCGAAATTTATATTTTATTGAGACTATGTAAAAAATCGCATGCAACAGTTAATGACCGTACACATAAACTTGGATGGTGTTAAATTCTGTTGTTGCATTGCCAGTTTTACCTTGAAGATTATGCTTTGTGACATGCTCAATTCTACTTTGAGCAATAACAACAAACCATCTTGCTTAAGAAACCCTGGAAAATTAAGGGATCCCTGAAATTTAGCTCAATATCGAATATGTTGTGACCAGTCGTTTTAAGTTCAGGATGATGCCTGAACTCCAACACTCGGAAACTCCTCTGCTGATCTTAACTAAAGAACTGTTATGAAATTAATCGTAGGATGCCATGTCAGTATTGTTAAATTTGTCTTAAGGAATGTAAGTAATTAAAATACCGTGTGATTTGAAGACGAAACATGAGTAGATAAACATGTTACAAATGCATGATTTTGCATCTCGTTCAAACAATGCCTTCGAACAGGATTTTGTCAACATTTCCTCTTACTACGTTGGCCAGAGTTACAATTTTTATTCATCTTTAAGACTGGTAGCTGGCAATATGTCAAGCTGTGGCAAAAATATTATTTACAATGAACATACCAAAGCTAATGAATGGGCCTAGGTAAGGTATTTAATGGCAATTGATGGCAATGAAGGAATGGATTTGCGATTGTCAGGGATATTTCTTGTTCATTAGAATACTTTTTAATCTTCAAACTGAAACCAAACAACGTCTTAGAATCAAGAGTTCCTGCTCGATTTCTTTAGCTCTCTGGTATTACTTTAAGTCACATAATTGCCGTCCGCTTCCTTTGTACCTCATGTATCAAAATGGAGAGATTAATCCACGGTCATACATCAACCATGACTTTACTTGCAAGTAAATAATATACGGGTCCTCTTGCATTGTTTACATTGCACATAGCAGCACCAGACATACTTGCACTGGCAACGCTCCACAATTTCAGCTAACTGCAGACGAGATCCTCTTCCACAGCACAATTGATCACAACTCCCAGAACCCTTGTAATCCCTTGAGCATTCTCTCCCTGTAGGGCCTGTTGTCCCCAATTTCGTATTTGCTATGCAATAGTTTGGCGATATTTCGCTGTAAACAAGATCTGCATCTTGGGCAGTCTCTGATTTCTTAAGAGATCGCTCACTTAGGTTGTTTACTCGAACTGCTTTCTTGTATTTATCAATAAGTTTTTCAGCGACTTCTTCAAAGGTTGGTAATCTCTTGATGCAGTGTTTTGCAGAGCACGATCCCGTAACGCCATGGCAACGACAAGTGATTGCCAACAAATCCTTGACAATCTAAGGAAACAAGAAAGAATTCAACATATGATCAAAGGAAGAAATGAGAAGGAAATGGAAACAGGATACGCTACAATGAGATAATAATCGCACATAACAGGGAACAAATGCTGTTAGAAACGGGTCAAGTTATGAAAATCACATAAGGAACTGATTACAAAATATGCTGAAATGAACTTTTTAGCAAATAGGGAAACTTAAAAATCACTTTTAAGAACTTTCTAGCTGTATGTAAAACTTGATTTGGAGTTTACATTCATGATCTAATAAATTGCTTTCTGTGATCTTATAGTCATTAAAGTTGCGTACAAAATCGTCATTGATCAAGCAAGGCTATGGCGTATAAATCTTCAAGTAATCTAAAAATTTCAAACGACTTAAAGTTATGTACATCCTTCTACATGTGTGTGTTATGTGTACAATGTTAATGCCATTTTGAGGACCTTCGTTTCGTACATAGAGTCCGACAATATGATAGTGCTACGCCCAGGTCGAGCGTCAACTATCGTATAGGTAGGTGACATAATTTTGGCTCCTGCCTTACAAACTGTCAAGTCTGGGCTATGACCATTCACCGGAAAGAAAACATTAAATAGAATGATTGTTGTGATTGATTATGACACTCTCAATATTTATATAACTCATGAAATAAAGAGCCATTACACTGAAAGGGGTCAAAAAATATTCGTTAAGTGATGGTTCTTGTCTTCAAAAGGACGGTAACATACTCCATATTTCATTAGTACGGATCATACACATGGCAGTCTTAAATGCGATGGTTGTATTACAAGGGGCTTTCCAGGACTCACCTAGTGATACAAATTGTGAAGTGTGTTAAGCAACACATGCTTGCTGTGAACTCTATTTTCTTAGCTAAGAGAACGGAGATGAGTGTGTTTCAAATGTTCATGGCCTAGAAGTTGCTTTGCTAGCTAAAACCAACCCTGCAAACACGAAGCTAAGAAAAACAATAAACAATTATTTTTCAAAGTGAAAAAATTGTCAGATTTATTAATAACATATGAACCAGTGTAATCGTGAGATGGTTCCGTTAACTGACATGTCATGTAAATAAGCGATCACTTTACTTCTTATTCACTGCACTGTGTTTGTTTGTGATGTAGGAAAACATAACATCAACATTAGATATGCCGAAAGCAACTAAAAATAATCACCTGTCTTCCAATTCTGCTATTGTGCTTTCTTAATTTGCTTTTCAATAAATTGTAATAGTGATCGTTCTTCTTTTTTCTTATACCGGCATTTACAAATTGTTTGGCAAATTTGAGTCCTTTTGCCATTAGGTCTGGGCACCCTCCAAAATCTCTCTCTCTAATTTGC
Organism: Chironex yamaguchii; assembly: GCA_024741275.1. Classification (NCBI taxonomy): domain Eukaryota; kingdom Metazoa; phylum Cnidaria; class Cubozoa; order Chirodropida; family Chirodropidae; genus Chironex; species Chironex yamaguchii. Next base: position 6,807 of record JANTCA010013977.1, on the reverse strand, counting down.
TCTGCTTTGTCAGCGCTGACAAGGAGAGACTTCCTTGCACAGGAGCAGTCCTGAATCTTCCCTTGAAGACAGGCTGTGGATACAGTGAATGTAAGAGCAGCCGAAGCCAAGGAATACACAAAAGCGGCTTCTTTAGTATCTGAGGAGAAAATACAGAATAAATTACTTGACAACACGAAAGATCTTATGCAGCTGAGTAAACCACATTTGCTTGACTTGCATTGCTAACCATTGCACCATGACAACGTTTTCAATTAAGCAAAAGAGTTCTCCCGGATCTGAGTGGTAACTGGCAATTAAAAAAATTTAGGCAAGGCAATTAGGGTTTTTTGAGGTTTATATCAGCTTGTTTCCAAGTTAAACTAAGCTTTTAAATGTGTAGTCTGAATTGCAAAGACGAGAGCAGCTGTCGTTTTCACCTGAATGTGTGATGTGTTGGGTAATCACTGGGTAATTGTCTATTGGGGAATGCTGTTACAGCCTGCACATATTTTCAGCCTACAAAGCATCCATTCATTATAGTCTATACCAGTTCAGGATATAATAAGCCGAAGGGGTCTCTCGAAACAATCAAAACGCCCTTCTGCGAGCTCCAACAGAAATAAACAGATCTAAATTATGATTGTGAGCGCCTATAATTGGGAATGCATGCCCCTCGACTGCAGAACTGACGCTACTTCTGAGCTCAACTGAGCATTTAGCTTTCTATCAAACAAAACTATCCTGTCTACTTCTGACGCTATTACAGAAATTCTGGAAATTTTTACTAGAACAATCTTTTTGTTGTACAAAACTTGAAAATCACCTTGAAAATTTGCGACATTGAGCTAGAAACATGCTTAAAAAGCATTTTTGGTCTGGCACTTATCAGAGTTTGAATCGTCAGAAATGATAGTATATGTATACGGCAACCTTTTTTATACAAAACATCTATCGAAAATATGATAAACAAGAAACGAAAAAAAACAAAGAAGAAATGAAGAAACAAGTATTATTAAAAGAATTCAAGCGAAAACTTTTTCTGCCTACAGACTACTGGTTTTCTTGTTTTAATGCAGACAGACTCCAATACACTTAGATGAAAGAACAATCTAACTGTGACAATTATCTGAAAATTCTTGCCCTTATACATTTTGGCGCATTCTGAATTTTCTAGTAAATGTTGGCCTATGGCAGAATCGCATGTTTTGGCAGTCATTTTCGCTTTGCAAGCGCGAGATGGCTGTTCTCTTGGAGGAATTGATGCTTGGCGCACGGTGGTTGGAATATGTTGTTTAATCCTGTCACCCAATCTTTGAGAAGTCCGACCTATATACCGAGCTTCACATCGGCACAGAAATTCATATACTATTGAGCTTTTGTGTGTGGTAGGTACACAATCCTTGTGAATGATGGCAAGATCTTCCTAGTCGTGAAAACAATTCTTGGATTGACAGCAGAGAAACACTTAACTACATCTTTTTTAATATGTGTTTCTAATCAGTGAAATTTTAAGGACATTTTTTAGGCCCAAAAGATTTTTTGGTTGCAAAATCAGTGATATTTGCTCGAAGAATTATATAAACAACATACTCTGGATACCCGTTTTCAAGGAAAATACATTTTATTTCCCCTAGTTCCGAATATATTTTAGATCTAGATCAGATACAAAGTGTTCTATGGGCAAGTGTTCTGATGAGGTTGATTTTCTTCTTTTTGGGACAAAAACTATCCCAACGAATGTACTGACCAGTAAAGTAGCTTTTTCGTAAACTGCTGTCAGCAAATTAGTATCAGTTTTTTCCACCAAAACATCAAGAAAAGGCAAGAAACTGTCTTGTCCCTTGAGAGATGGATGTAACTGAATAACCTGTCGCATTCCCAACTCTGTTTTATTGATGGTAAAAAGTGTCATCGATATAACAAAAATAAGAGAACATCTTTTGGATGTTTTCTTTTAGAATACGCAATAACAAAACTTGAGCTACTTGGTCTTGCTAAAGAAACAAACAAGACCGGAGTCTGGTGGACCTGAGGCAAGTTTACCATTCGAAACTATCTACATGGGTTGTACAATTACTGAGTACAGATCAATTAATTAAGCTACGCTTGGATCTCAAAGAAGTAAGCTTATGTAAATAACAGCGTTATAACTGAATATTCATGTTTCAGGAACTAGGAGAATGACAATGTGGTCTAACGTTGGCAACCTATCCTCTAATACCATCTGAAGGAACAATAATAGATTCAAACTGGAAGATTAAAGTTTTTACAATATAAGGTAAACCCTTCGACATTTGACGCCATAGTTCAGTATACATGACGTCGCGTTCCAGCAATCTGTGTTTAATACAGTGATTGTCTTTTTAGAGTATTAGGAACCTTTGTTTGAACTAAAAGATGCGGGGAAAGGGATGTTTACTTTGATATCAGCTGGAGTTACTTTCGGCTTACGAATATGCAAATAACCTCCGCTTTATCGAATGTCTATTTTCTATACCCCCGAGGAATGCTACTGTTTTACTCGTTAAATGTAAACGAGTTAGAGGGATTACTGAATATTTAAGGTTTCTTATCGAAAATCGTTAGTGCTTCTTAATCCCACAGTCTCCGACAAGCGATAAATCAAGCCATTTTACTAATTTGATTCAAATGACTTTGACACAGGTCAATCCACGGTGAGAGGAGGCAAAGACTCATTCAATCAGTTCATCTTAATTTTTAATGGTCACGGAAACGGTTATAAAAACATCGAACGACTAACGGTGATGCAGCAGTTCCCAAACGTAAACAGGTTAATTAGGTTACAGATAACAAGTGCATCCGGGAACTTGTTCAATGGCTCCTTTCCTTATTAGATGTCGATAGATGACGGCTGAGGTTACGCTCTAATTGCATTCATGAAAAATAAGCTGTTGAACTCAAAGAGGGCCGGCAGCTTAGATGTAATTATGTTTCACTCTTCTCTTGTTGATAGCATTCTTTTAAATTTTCGATTCTTCGCCTGCCTTGCACATTGCCATCTTAAGGATAATAACTTCGTGCTTATCACTGCCTTTCAACATTTGACGTGGGTGTTGCTTCTCGAAGCATTTACTTCTTCAGCACGTAAGAACTAACGTGCACTCATACCGTTGATGGCAGAAGGGAGCCTATTGTACAGAGTAATGAATGAACACAATGGATTATTGATAGATGTGAAAGTGGTTCGTTGTGTGTAAAATATGGCAAGTCGCTACGCAAAGGAAGTAAGCATTATCACGTTAGCGGTTATCCGGTTTAAGAGGGCAAATGTCAATTTCTCAAGTGTCTTCATATTATCGTGATTGCCAGGTGACTCCCAAAATTTTACAATGTCAATAATACCCACGAGAGTATTAGACTTTAATCATTAGTGTTTTTAATATATGAGTGACAAAATGATGCCCTGTATCTCGATAGGCATTATGTTTTTTGTGTTTCTGTGTTCGTTTATATGTCTGTGTGCACCATAACTCAAAATAATACTAACGCATTTTTTAAAAATTCAGAGCAGGTTAAACATGTCACAGGAAACAATTTCTTTAAATCGCCATCTGGATTCACAGAAATTTAGTAGGATTCTTTGCCATTTTAAAATAAGGCGTTTTTCAAACTTTTGCTTAGGTCTATAGTAAAGGGCAACATCAAACGTATACAAACGTTATCACTGTGGAGCCTATACAATGCAGATTCTGCAAAGTGCCACTGAACCTTACTTATTTTTTTCACGTTTACATATTGTCTCCAGTGGCGTAGTTCCAAATTTGATGCTTGGAATACGCTGACTTCTCTGCAAGTTGTAGCGTTTATCCTATCGCGTTTATATCGTTCTGTTTTCTTTGTTTGAGTGTTCACTGTATAAAGTGATAATACTTTTTATAGCACTAAATTCCCTCTTGCACTAGGTAGAGGACACAATCTTAAACGTAACCTTGACGAGAAGTTTTATACGTACCGTAAGTCCTCGAATTGCCGCCCCCTCGAAAAATCCCTCCTCTCTAATAAGCCCTCGCCCAAGAACTTCAACTTCTTAACATCCCCCCTCGAATAATCCCTCACTGCTAACATGTTGATTTTTACCATCAGATGTTGCCGTTGGCTTTTTATCGAGCTACTACAAAAAATTCATACATTTGCAATGATTAATTAAATCCTCATGAAGAAATTACTGACTAAAAATATACGAGGTATTTTAAGGACGTCTTTGTTATGTATATTGAGTCCGAGAAGATTTTGCTTTTCTAGTAATTTTCTCACTAACATCTGAGTCTGCCTCTGGTTTTCTGTGCGTTCAATATATTTCACTGAAACAACTAAACCAATCTCGATTTCTTTTCCCAGTAGAGACAGCAATTATGGTGTTGGTATTTGTAGCATCGACAAAATAGTTCATCTGTTGAAAAACGTCAGCTGAAAGATGACCAAATGATTGCTCGCTTTTTTCATGCCATGCTGACTGAAAAATACCAATTGCTTCAAGGTCACAGTTAATTGATCTCAGTGGCGGTCCGCCCTGGTATTCAGGGTATTCACACATTCCACCAATAATATTTGTTTTCAGTCGTTTTTTGACATTTTTAAAAGGCTATTGACTTGCCATTTTCAATTAACAAATGCGCTGTCATTAATTCCTTTCCTGCATTAGGCTTATTTTATTAATGCGAGGCTTCTATCAAGCAAAGGCTATAGGTCAAAGACGCAGAGAAAACGACTGGTTCCGGCGGTGCATTTCATTGTCTTCTCTTAGAGCCCGTCCCTTATATAGAGCTATTGATATATATGTTACCTCCCAGGGTCCTTCGGAATACCCTGAGCAGCATTTCAACAAATCAGCGAGCTGTCTTGTGAACAAATTAAGCTTCCAAACTTGCTGAAACAAAGGGAAAATACGCAGAGGAATTAGCTGTGTATTTTCTGTGCAAAATTAGAATCTGCTTTCTAGCAGTAGAATCCATAAACTCGCTTTCCTTTCTTCGCCTTAAATTATGAAGCCATTGAGGTTCGTTTCTGTGGAGAATTGTAAATTACCAATATTTAGAGCAAAGAAAACAGAATCAGACTTCTAAGAAGAAACTTAAAACTAGATTTTCGATTCAGTTTACATGAAAGGTAGGTAGGCCTAAACCCACAGGGCATATTTTATAACCGGAGTGGTCATTTTAACATTGATAGGCCTGGGTGTTTTTGAATGAAGTTTGGGATAGCATCTTTGAATCTGCTGTGATAAAAGTGGTGGTCACGTTTTATTTGATGAAGTGTGATAATTGATTAAATGTATGGTACTGTACAGCAAACAAGAAAATTTTTCACTGCCATCTGCTGTTATTTTCAAACTTGATTATGGCCGAGTCCATCGCCCAGGATGTTGTGTCTTCGTTGCTTCAGAAATCTTTCTCTGCATATTCCTTCACAGAGAAAGCCCAAGTAGTTGTATCTGGTCGGCCTAAGCCAGAATTACCTATCTCCCAAAACTATAGGAGTGGAATACTTTGATATTTTATGCCAGAAACGTATGAATGGAACAAATGGTAACTAGGAAAGTGACGGATAATAGACTGTATTACTGGCCATGTTGTTCAATACTGACAAAGGTGTGTGGAATAGCAACGGATTCGCCGATTTATCTAATTGCTAACGTTGGTAAGAAGTACATCTCAGTTCCACATTCAGTCAATGATCCAACCATAGTTAATCAAAGGACTGGTTTGGAAGCACAGTGAACTTGAAAAGAAGAGGTTATTGTTCAGTTTTATTCGGATTACGTGACAATGACCGTGTACATCCTGTTGAAGATGACAGTAGCTGCGAGTGAGATTTGTAAACAATTTACGTTGTAAAATAGGCTTTGGGCGCTTTATAAACGGGAACAGCGGAGACAGCTGCGCTCCCTGTCTTCCTTTTACAGGGGCAGTAGGGTCAGCTTAATGCTTCTTGTAGAAAAAAGCCCAAAAAATTGTTGAAAATGGTGCATTCTACTTAAAACAGTTAATTTCAATTTTGTTGAGATTATCTATTTATACAAGTGGGAGTTAAATGGGAAACAACAATATATTTCATCCTGGCCACAGTACAAGCTAGGATGCCTTTTTTATCTGCCTTTTGCTGCCACCTCGCACTTACGGTGCCCCTGAGGATAGGTCTCAGAATGTCTCTTTTTAAATGCCTGGCAATAAATGTAGCAGAGAGTTTAATGTAGATCATACAGGAGATCAAAATGTATAGACCTATGGAAGAGTACCTGATATGGGTTTCTATATAATAGCAGTCGTAAATTGAAAGATAGTTGGTATTTTCACTTAAGTATCTATGTAACTACTAAGGAGGAGGCTTAGCTACTTTAGCTACTTAGGTATGCTAAAGCGGGGCTTTATTTATGGCCAAGGAAATTTTGACATCTGTGCACGACAGTCAACACACCCATTATTGTGATAAAAAAGTTTTGAAGTAAGTTAGAAATGTCAAAAAGTTAAAAATCTTCAGACAGATACCATTAATCCTGGAGTAAAATCCGTAAGCTTACTTGCAAAACGATATTTTGGTGTGAGGGCTGATGCAGAGACAATTTATTGCAAAGGCTCTATTGAGGCCCTCTGACAATTTTACTCCAGTTTAGAATGTCGAAAGAATTGCCAAAAAGGAGCCATTTGGGAAATTGATCTGCCAATAAAGATTTCTTTGTCATCATTTCATTGATGTTGAAATTAATAATCAGTTCTTATAGTGTACAAATGCTTTCGATTGTGTCAGCCATGACAATCTTTGGCAAATTATGGAGGAGATGGGCTTTCCAGTTCACATCGTCAGCTT
>JANTCA010013966.1:0-26151 GCA_024741275.1 Chironex yamaguchii | reverse complement strand
CTTCAAATACAGTCAACATTTGATACTTTGAATACAGAAGACATCTGCTACTTCAAATAGGGTCGATATCTACTACTCCGAATACAGTCGACGTCTGCTGCTTTGAACACAGTGGACATCTGCAATTTCCAACACAGTCGACATCAGCTACTTCAAATACAGTCAACATTTGATCCTTCGAATATAGAAGACATCTGCTACTTCAAATACGGTCGATATCTACTACTTCGTATACAGTGGACGTCTGCTGTTTTGAACACAGTGGACATCTGCTGCTTCGAACACAGTCGACATCTGTTACTTCAAATACAGTCAACATTTGATACTTCGAATACACAAGACATCTGCTACTTCAAATACGGTCGATATCTACTGCTTCGAATACAGTCGACGTCTGCTGCTTTGAACACATTGGACATCTGCTGCTTCGAATAAAGTCGACATCTGCTACTTTGAATTCAGTCGACATCTGTTGCATCGAGTGCAGTCAACATCTGCTTGTTCAAATGTAGATCATCTCGAACGTTTGCTTAGTTGAACAGATTTTTAAGTCCCCTGCGTTTTTAGTTAAGAATTCCTTATGATCAATGATGTCTATTTTCGAACAAAGCCATGTCGAACATTTTGCTATTTTAAATGAATGTTTCTTTTGAGTTCAAGATAACCGATGTCAACTTTAGTTCTAAGTAGAACTTAAATTATGTTAAGTTCTCTTAAGTTAACAAAATCACATGCAGGATACATGTACCTTGTCCTTGCTCTTCTGAGAAAGATAAATTTTATAGCGGTTTGTCTTGTTTCACTAAAGGAAAAAGCAAATTTTGCCAATATAATTTGAGTGTTTTCTTTGCCCCTGCAAATAATTAAAACTATGCATACAAAATATGCTGAATTAGGAATTTCAACCAAAAGGGCGTGGCCAATTATGAAGGAGTGGATCTTTCACCTAGTTGAAAAAAGTTAAAGGAAAGCTATCATTAAAACCAAGTAACGTAGCTTGTTTTAGGTTTCCTAATAAAAAAGCGGAACTATTAAAGAGGGCATTGTTTTTATTTACAAAATTCGCTTCTTTTGTTCTCTAAATGACATTGAAATGGGGGTGGGTAAATATTAAGAGCTTTTTGCTTAAGTGATCTCCTGAAAATTAATAATCAATGTAAAATGACAAGTTGCTTACGAATTATTTGATGCAAGCGAAAATATATTTTCAAAGCACACTTTTCACAGGTGCAAATTGTTGACTTAGACGGTTTTCTGCTTTTTTGCTCTGATGCCAGTTTTACAAATGCCTTGTAAATTGGCGACAGGTAGCCTGCAAGACTATTTATTGCCTATCAATGTCGACATCATGCCCTATTGGTTCTTGTTTACATTTAGACGCCGTTTAATTTAATCACGCAATTTCTCTCTTGTCACGCAATAGATGAACACGTCACGCCTTTATTTAAAGCCATACAGCAAAAGGCGTATTATGATCTTTAGGCCCAGGCCGTTTACATCATGCCACTTCTCTCTTTCATTGTCTTAAAGTAACGCAACAAAGAAAGCAAAGGGTTCCCTAAATTATAAGAAAACACAATAAAAACAACGATTGCTGTGTGCAATACGATTGATTGACTCAATGAGGCGATAGTTACACATCATCCTACCATACTTTGTAAAGGACAATATATTGTATCTGACATGACTTAAAAAAAGGGGCAACTATCAAGAAACAAGGAACAACCACGAACACGTCAGTCAGGACAAAGAATGAGTGAGTAAGAAGTAAACAAGGCATATCATTGCATTGTTGCATAGTGCATCTGAGGACCGTAGGTATGTTTTTAATGGCTTCACAAATTCCTTTAAGACATTATCGATTATTCTATTGTCCTTCTTTCTATTGTTCCTTATATATCAACTTCCCCTTCTATTGTCGCTAACACCAGGCCATCTTCTCTTTTCGTCAATTTTTTTATTCCCAAATCCTTCTTTCTTGACTTCTTCTAGTACACCATGTTCTGCACTTACTCTAAATTCTCATCAAACTCCATCATTAAACATTCTATTTGTCCAATCGACTCGCAAAAACGCTTCTGCATAACAATGAACCTCCTCCTTTCGTTATTGTTCTTTCTTTGAAGTTCAACTCAAAAATATGCACATGGCAATACACCAAATTGAAAGCTTTTCCTGTTTTTACTTTAGTACCGATGTCTCGTTTTGCTTTCCAAACGTCTTCCGTGTTCCATGTACTATTTTTTGCTTGTCCAAGTAAACGAGGCAGCTGATTAAAAATGGCTGCTTAATTGTAGACAGAGATTGTTGAAGAAAGAAGTCCCCCCAAAATTCAGGGGGGGTGGGTTATTGACTGTTTGAAATTCAAAAATTATGAAACAAGAAACAGGTAACAATAAAAGATAATACCTTCTCATTTTTTCCTTTATACTACCATACGAAAATCATCATATTTGTCATCACCGCAACAAAAGATCTATTCGGTTGTAATGCCGGTTGGAAACATTAGGCTCAATTTAGTGACAAAAGGGAACAGTTGCTTGTCAATGATATGCGCTCTGCCACGCAATATATTGCATCAAAAATTTTGTAAGTCAAATCTAATTTAATCATAAAACCATTTGATTAATAGATTTCAAGACTACAAATCACGTATATAATTCCTATTTCAGTTTCTTTCAGTGAAGATATTTGCGTGTTCTGAATACAAGGTCAGAAATTTCCCTTTAGAAGTGAAGTGTTATTGTCCTAAATTCATGTCATTGTTTACAATAGTTCAGACATGTTATGTGATGAACTTAAGGGGGTGCCATGATGATGCCATGATGTTCAACAAGTCATAAGCTTCTAGAGAGGTGCTTATTTCTGGTTGTTAATAATGCATTATTACTCGATAGTACCTAGATCTCTCTGCAAACAATGACAAATCTGTTTTCTTGGGCAAGAAAGCACTACACAACACTTATCAACTTTGGTAACAATATTTACAAGTGCTCACCAATTTAGGTTTATTCATAGTGACTTTAATGTGCTCTATTCCACAAGATACCACTCCTTCTTCTCTCTCTCTCTCTCTCTCTCTCTCTCTCTCTCTCTCAACAATTCATAAGCAGCATCCTGAATCGACTAAAGTGCTAAACATCTTGGTGGGTATCTATTTGATTAGAAAGCTATTGCCCGAGCATATTTCTATGCACCTTAAATGTGCAATAAACTACAAAGATCACAAAAGAAATAAGGGATGATCTGACTCATTGGAGAAGGCTTTTACTGGTCAGAGAAAAGCTATTGCCCACAAAACCGTGGAGGAAAAAGAATCACTCTTTTAGTTTGACTGAAATCATCGATCAGTGAATAAATAAGAAAAGGAAGGATTCTTCAGAAAGTCTTTTAGAATTGGTTATCAAATTATCATCTGCAATGTAATTGTCAAAACAAGTATGTCTTTGTATAGAGTGTCTTCGTGTTATAGAGTACTGTGTTTGCAAATGGTTGTTCTGTGTCTGCTCAACATCATAATCAGGACAATAGCAATAGTGGTCTGATTCCCTTAGAATCTCTCTGTTTCTACCATTTTTCACTTAAAATTTGAATATTATGAAATGTCCATGCAAATAGATGCTTTGATCCCAGCTCAGTCTCAAACCTACACAGCACAAGAATTAGCTGTGATGAACTATCACAAAATATTCTTGTTTTATTGTGCGACGCTATTTGCCCTGGGTGATCGTAGAGAATTGAAAATGTGCGCAAATCAATGATGCCTAAGGATAACCCACTGTCTATTACCATACACATAACTTTATTAACTTTGATAAGCATGTCTAATCTTGACTAGTTTTTGGTATCATTTGGTATTAAAATCCTTTGTTACGTATGTCTGTCAGGGCTAAAATTGAGTTCCTTCATCGTGTAATATGCATGATTGCTTGGTATGTATTGATTGCATTTACTTTTTATTGTTTTGCAAAGTGGTTTTGCTTTACACTCTTCCTTTAAGGCAAAAGGTGTTTCTAAGGATTCCTATCACTCTGTTGCTTGTAGTTCGCTAGGTTTAAAGGCATTCCTTTTAGACAATATGGCTTTAAAATAAATTATATTTAATAAGCTCGCATGTTTAATGCAGTCTGGAAAGAAAATATGAACCATAGCAGGAATATGCTTTCTATCATGAAATTAATACATCTCATAGTCATATTTCTCGATGCGAAAAATTATGAAGTATGGCGATGGTATAATTGTTGTGATTTCCTATCTCTTGTATTTTATCAAATACTCGTGTGTAACTTCTCCCATTTGATATCAAAGTAAAACTTTCCATTCCTTGATATTAAGAGTAACGACTTAATTTTCAAAATGTAATTCTGCAAATTCAATCATTCCTATTGATATTGGGTCGAAGCAAGGATAGAACGGTATCAGATAAACCTTGCATACTTTTGGTACTACTCTTCTGCCGCTGTCTAATTTCAATTAATCTATACGTCAAGATGTTTATACTAAAGGGTAAATCTTCCCATTGATATTAGCTAGTAAAACAACGATTATCTACAATTTTAAATTCCCATCATGTTGCACTCAGCTTGACAAATCTTATCTCCCTCATAATTTATCAAATAATTGAGAAAGACAGCAGCATTGTAAAGCAAGAATGAATGTTTCTATAATTTCATTCGTTTGTATAGATAGATGTTACAACTTACCCTATCAGGTTTCCAAACTGAAATTTCATGCGAAAGAACCTTTTTTCATCCATTGGACACGCTATTGCCGAATGTTCCAATTGAAATAAATCTATTTACTCTGCGAGGAAATGATTCTTTTCACCGATTTGAAAATGATGGTTAAAACGGAGATACTTTGTCATCCATTGAGGCCCTATTTTACCAATGCCTTTGTGACAATAGAACTCATGTCTCCTGTAGGTGCCTGTCCGATTTACGTAACTTAAGATTGATGTCTGTAGGTATTACTTATACCAATGACGATTGCTATCAATTTGCATAAAATTACATTCTTTAAAGGTTGTTGATTGTAGAGCAGGATCAGACAAGTGCAAATTGAGGCAATCCCTTAGATATGAACAGAAATTGGCGAATAACGCTATAACATTTTTATAATACTAGTACTCTAAACAATCTCAAAACAGTTGAAAGCCTGCTCTTTCGTGAGTCATATATCTTAAGAGTAATTTGTCTGGAGGAGTATGTCATCTGACCCATTTCTCATTTTCTGCAAGTGATCCACGTTCACCCCTTTGAAAGAAATTCTCTTTGCTTTCTTGCACTAAAACACAATGCTCACAAAAGGAACCTGCAAACTTCTCTATTTGTTTTTGGAAAGATGGCCAAGTCATGTTGATGAAATGCTTAACTATTTACTACATCAGTGAATCTTAGGAGTGTAGCAGTTAAGACACCCCCTCCCCCCTCACAAGATGTTAATTCATTTGCACAGAAAAATAAAAAGTTAGATTTTGCTTCAGCTGTTTCATTGTTACTAACTTCTCTCGAGTTACAAATTTGATGTCGGTGATGAAATTTACACTTTCTACCAAACAAGCAAAAAAATCGCATTTGAAATCTAGTGGACGTACTCGTATTCTGTGCACTACATTAAACGTCAGCCAATCATTTTGTCTGTCACTCATATTACACTTTAAGCAAATTTACCAGTTCAAGACGCCATTTATTGTGCTAAGGCGACAGCTCTAATCACGAAAGACAACAAGGTGGAGTCATAACTTCATCTGGCCCATGTTGACCATAAGAGGGGGATGTGCTTATTTAAAACAGAAAACCATGTTTACTGTTGGAAAGCATGGACAAAAGGATGTCGGTTGTTTAAAAGCCAAAGAAATGAGCCAGTGAGCAGGGGGTCACCGATATTACAATCCCGGACTTGTCTGATATATTTCTTTGTGACTGGTGATAGACTTTTAGCTTCTGTCATAATAAGTTTCGTTGAAGGACCCCCTCCCTGTATATCCTGGCACATCATCAAAGAATCAAATGCTTGCCTTATTTACAACTTTTTCTTTCGACCACGGTGAATATTAACGTTCTTCACGACTGCCCAACATAACAAATCTCACCCACGTGACACGACATGCCAGGACAGGTCATCAAAATCTTGCAAGTCACAAAGTTTGTACCATTATCAATAAAATAGCAATGTAAAGGACCTCTTTCACTCTTGAATCCACTTGCCTGCATGGTCATCCACATTAGTTTAGAAACCTTTTATCAGTCATTTCTTACTGTAACATCACCCCGGGTCCCCAAGCTATCTTCTAAATTCTGACTTGTCTAATGCACTTCATTAATAATAAAAAAAATAAGAGTATTTAACAGAATGTAATTCCTTGTTTGTCTTTTCGTCACCTCAGATGTAAACAGCAACATATTGACAACAGTGGAAAAAAACATTTTGCTGAATATGTATTGCGTATCAATAGCCCTCCTAACCAAGATGTTCAGATTTGATTTATAGATTGTCGATCAGGACTCATGCTATGGTTTTCTTTGTCCATCGGCTGTCTTGGATTGATACCAATCTCCAGTATTGATCCTGAAATCTGCACTCTAACCTAAGAGTAAAATTAATTCTTACAAACACTAGAAAAGCCCCAAAGTCAATGGCTGCAATAAAAAAAATATAGAACGTGCACAATTACTTTGGGTCTTAATAAAATTTTGTAATTCTATCGCATGACTAAGGCCTTGTAGGTTGAAAATTAGCGGATGAATTGTTATCTCTCCAAAGCGCGGTAAAGTTACAAACTTACAAACAAGTTTACTTTACAGTTTATATACTAACCCCACTGCGCTAAAATTTTGTGAATCATTTATTACATGAATTCACAAATAATAATGGAAAAGGCTGCTGTAAGTCAAATGCACGAATATTGAATCCTGACATAAAACACGAGAACATTACACGAGAACATTACACGAGAACATTATTTGAAGACATTAAAAAGTTAAGGTTTTTGTTTTGAAGGAGAGCAGGGTTCGTTAGTAATGAAAGGCAACATTGAAATTATGTATTTTCTTAGACGGAAAGCCATATTGACGCCATTACTTTACTGACATCTAACTCATTGAGTACAAATGTTTGATGGGACTGTGGTCGAGTGAGTAATTATCTGGTGACTTATTCAATATCAAGTGGATTCCGATTATAGTGATGCTACACGTCACACAACACAACAAAGACTTACAACTAGCTTCCAATAATGTTTTCTTTCTTCATATTCTCTTTCTCTGTTTCCTTTCTTGTTTATGATTGGCTAGTTTTGCTACATGTTTCTAATAAATAGGTTGCCATGTACATATACTTTCCTTTCTGACGATTCATACTCTGAAGAGTGTTAAACGAAAAAAGCTTTTAAGTATGTTTTTAGCACAATGTGGCAAAGTTTGAAGGCGATTTAAAGCTGTTATTGTATAGTTGAAGCTTGGCGGTTAGACTGTATATTAATGAGAGTTGGGTTCAATTTTGGTTGAAAGTCGGAAATTTCTAGAAAGTGCCAATAAACAAAAGAGCTCTTTAAAACAACGCCCATGGAAATACGTGGTCTCTTAGCATTTTGGGGCTCAGCTGTATACCATAGAACTGAGAGATGAAAAGTTCCACACTTGTACATCAGACAGACAAGGTCATCAACAAGAGTAGAGAGGACTGAATTACCAAACGTGTAGTAACGTTCCGTAAGAAATAGAACTAGGACTCAAGATAAATGGAGACGACGTTCTTAGTATTCAATCACAACATTCAATTACTGTAAGACTTCTTCTTTCATCCGAAAACTTATCAACATAGATAATCATGACTTGATTGACATGTCACGCGTTAGTACTTCTGTGGATGATGTGTATATAACTAGAATAGTATATATACCTAGTATAGAGCAAATTAAATGTCAAATTGGAAGCTTTATGGCCCTTTTCAGGAAGAAAACGATCAATCCGCGAATTTTCAACTTGCAAGACTTTAGACATGCGACAGGGTTGAATCATACCCAATCCTAAGCATATACAATTCCTGTGGATATAATCTAATTAAAGGTGCTAAAGCAATTAAGATGCCTCCACATCTGATTTTAAGCTATTTGGATCCAAAGATGTTACATGAATATTTCTTTTTATAATAAGTATATCACTCTTTCAAGCTGCAAATATTTTGTAGCTTCCTCGTTATCGAGCGTAGCATATTCCTCTACGAGGGTTAGGGAATTTTATCATTACGCGAATTCTCCATGAGAGTGAACTCCAGTTACTTTCCCTCACCAATGGTAACTTGTTTGTGGTGACGTAGATTCCAACTCACAACCACTGCCTTGCAAGATCGTCGTCCTATTTACTTTACCAGGGCGGCTTTAAGCTACAGACATTCAGTGCATTACTCGAGATAAAGATGTTAACTTATGATGAAGCTCTTTCAAATACATCAGTACTACTAGCACACTGCCTTTGGCTAGAGCACACTGCCCTTGGTTAGAGCACACTGCCCTTGGTTAGAGCACACTGCCCTTGGTTAGAGCACACTACCCTTGGTTAGAGTGGTCAAGATTCGACTTTTGACCGAAAGAGAGCATCTATTTACGTCAGATATGTTTCCGTTATTGCAGAGGGATTGCCTTTACAATACTACATGAAATCTGGTAAATTGACGCTGTTTCGTTGTAGACCGACCAGGTATGCTACAAGCATACTGTTTTTTTCCTAGATTGGACTTCAGCATTTAAAGAAATTTTTGAGAAATTTGCACTTACAAAATTTCCCTTGCTCTCTATCTTTTCTCGCAGTGATTTGCATCATAATATCAGTTGTCGTTTGTTGATTTCAATCCTCTCCCTTCTTTGCAGCATCCTGGCATGATACCTTTTTTCGACTTATGTAACCTCATGATTTTCATTCACTGAATTTACTATAACTTGCCAAACTTCACAATAATATTGCGATATTTTGTACATTTTTAAAAAACCAGAGTAAAAATTAGGTTAAATAAGACGCTAAAATGCATCTCCTTGCAGCTGATTAGGCGATTACGAATTAATCAAAATGTTTAGAAGTTATCTTTATACCAACGGAGGCTTTGAGTACAAAATGTCCGTTGATTTCGACTTTTTTATCATCTGCAGCAATCTGCATCATTATTAAAATGATGGCGATGTTGTTCCTGTCAAAGCTGTTCACTGGCCTTAGAAAGCGGCGATTTGTTGCAGATGGTATTACAGTATATGGCAGTGACAGATATATTTATGCTACCTTCC
Organism: Chironex yamaguchii; assembly: GCA_024741275.1. Lineage (NCBI taxonomy): Eukaryota > Metazoa > Cnidaria > Cubozoa > Chirodropida > Chirodropidae > Chironex > Chironex yamaguchii. The sequence continues at coordinate 16,874 of JANTCA010013966.1, read as the reverse complement.
GCTTGGCACATTAAGTGGAAATTCTTCTGATGTTATCAACAAGCTCAATTACTTGAAAGTAAACGTCCGTTCACCTGATAAGGCCAAGCTACCATGTATGGAGGAAATTAATCCGTGACATTCCAGCAGAAGTAATTGGACGTATTTTCAGAGGCCCAAGCATATGAAGACAACAGGGTGAAGAATCCTTTCTCCAGATAAATTTTCGGTATAAAGTACTCACCTGAGCAAGTTCAGTGTCTTTCAACAGCCACACGCACACTTAGAAGGTAAACTGATAAGACTTATGTGTACCAATGTCTAGTGCAGTGTAGTAATCCAAGAAATTGTCCAAATACTAAAACATTTCTATGAAGGTATAAGTTATGAGGCTGACGGGGCTGCACCCTGGTAGGTCACGCCGAGTTGAAAGATTGAGGTCAAATTGTTGAGTCGTGGTAGGCTACTGAAAGTGTTCCTGCAATCCGAGCAGAAACCTTTATCTTCTGGTGTATGTAAGTATTTAAAACAAGGCCTCAAGAAGCTGGAAAATGCCGAAGTTGTAGATTATCTGGGTGATTTTTTTCAGCAATAGTTGTTCTTCTACAAGTGAATGAGGATTTGACATAATAGTTACAATATATACAAGCAAGATTGAGTCGAGTGGAATGGCTCATCCAGGATTGAAGTTTGCGTGACTAAAATTTGCAACCTACCTGCTTTTTCCACCCATCACAAAGCAGTTAGGTTTATTAAACGTGATCGCATGAATTCTAAAATATGTAAACAATCATGGATTGTGCTTGCACGCTATTTTAAGGAGACTAAAGCCAATGCATTAGTAATTTCCCTGTCTTGGGGATTGACTGTGAACGGAGAAACTGTTGTGCAAGTGATGTTCATCAAGAAGATATGAAGATCAACACAGCTTGCAGTAGGATGCACGTTATCGTGGAAAAATAGTCTCTACTAACTGACTCAAGACACAGTCTATCTCAGTCAGCAGTTTTGAAACTAAATACTACTATCCCTTGTAGTACTAGGCTATGTTTTTTTGTTCCAAAATAGGAAACCGACGTTCAAATTTCCTATCCTAGTTAAACTGATACTCCTATTACGGAAGAACATTGTGGTCATTAGAATGGATGGACAATATCATAAGGCCGTTGATATTTTTAAACCAGTAAAATCAATACTATGAATCGGGCACTTTCTGTATTTAAAATCAAAAGCTCACAACTTGTTAAACAAACCCCAAGGGTAATTATATGTCCAGAATGATCACTAATCGTAGTAAAATCCGTGTTGTAAATGTAACCATGTCACTCCTCACAGTATACTAGGAAATCGATACTAACCCTAGAGGTTTTAATTATATGTCCCCTTAAAGCATCTGTTTACATTTTCCCCTAATCACATTCGCTGCTTTTTCACATGTACTTAATGAATCAACTAGTAGTAATATACTGCGTCGGTATTGTGTAATTGTAGCAAGCTTAAGCAAGCCAAAAATAGTGGAACTAAACGTGTATTGTTGCACGAGGACACCAAATCTCATCTAACCACTACTATCTCTGTGTTTGTTGCATAATGATTTATCAATAGGAATGCAGAGCGAAACAGGATCGACATTGAATGATAAAAAGTATTGCTCACAAAATCAAAGAAAGAAATTAACAACATTAAGATGATGATTCTCATTATCTGCTCAAACGCAGTTCTCCCTATTGAACATACAAAATTCTATCAATATTGACAAACAATCAGAGGGAAAATATTTCCATTAAGCACCATTATATACACTGTTTCTATTTTGCCTTCAATTCAATCGAAATTTCCTAGCGCTGAAAATTGTGTATTTACAAAAAGTCGAGAATGCAAAATGAGAACGATCAATTTTGATATCTTTATTATAAAAAAAGAGAAAGAATTCCAATTCTAATATTCCGATGAAATCCTCTAAAATTTCCTCAACACAACATTTACGTATTTACAATGTACTTGTTCAGTATGTACACTTCGACCGAAGACACAGCAATTTTCAAAATCGCTGCGTAAAGTTATACAGTCCAAAAACTGTGTTTGTTCAGCAAAAAAGGTGTTTCTTTACTAAAACAAGCCCCATTTTAAACGGCAAGAGTAAGTGCTACTTTTAGTACCACTTGGAGCCATAAACTTTGTCCAATTCATCTCCAATGTGTGCCAACTCTTTAGCAACAATCCGAACTGCTTCATCATTCCGATGGCTATGTCGGTCGTCTGAGTAGACAGTCGTCTCATTATCCTCTTGCACAACTGGGGTCAAAGCTTCTGGGCGTAGTTGTCCACAGTCAGCCTTTTTCTTAGTCTTGGCAAAAAACTCATCCAAAGCCATATCGATCAGATAAGGAGTCAATGGCAGAAAAATTTGGACACATGTGTGTAAGACACCGAAGCCCAGCCAACGTTTTAACTGTTGAAAATCCAGTTTTCCTGTCGAAAAGCGAGAACAAATTTACAATCAAACGGGAAACACCTCTCATTAAGCAGCAGTATGAGTACTATGTGAAACACTGAATGGATTTCAAGATAGTATAATCGCTCAGGCGTTGACAAAGTGAAATAACTCATTGACTAGCATATCAACATGCTATCGAGAGGCTTTGTCTTTAGTAAAATAGCAAAACAGTAGCCAAGAAAAGTAAGACAATAAATTACTTTTTATAACACGATATTCTTGCCAATGGCGAATGCGTTGCGACTGAGAGACAACGAACATTTTACTTGCGCGTTTATTAAATCGATTAAATTTGATAACTCGTCTCCCATCAATATGAGTAGTTTAAAATTATGTCTTTAAATGTAACGCTGCGAGATGATTAAAGGCATAATCAAGTGGACTTACCAGTCAGGTTTCCTTCTAATCTCTCTGTTGTTATGTTCTGATCTTGACAAACAACTCACAACGCGTACGACAACTATTTTGTGATCAATGTTTTGGCGCGAAGTAGCTTTCAAAGAAAAGGATGCTGGGATCGTTCATTCACTTTTTCACCGTTTTGGAACATTTCCAACAGAATTCGTGTTCGAGCACGTCTCTAAGCTATGACTCTGATTGGTTAAATCAGAACAATGGTATGTCTAAAGACTATTCGTCAACAAAAAGTGCTTCCGGGGGGGTTAATCGTATTATTCTATTCAAAGAAAGCAAAAGTACAGGTGCTGCTGTGACAGGCAAATTTAAAAGAAAATTCACTATTGACCAACTTCACAATACAAGGCTGCTATAGACGTAGTTGAAGCTGTTTCTAATCATAGTTGATTGGGCTTTGTTGTACTGTAATTATGCACGATGATATCTGTTTAAAAAGACAACTCAGTAAGAGCTATGTAACCATGTAGCATGTTAGTCAATCCCTAAAGAGGGTATACCACGCAGTTTTGAAAGGTTTCATTTTCAAGTAACAATAGCGCAAGTTTGATTTTAACTTTTCTTGTTTGCCACCCCTGGTATAAATAGGATGATTCATATCTTCGCTTCACGTGCGTTAGTTGTTGGATTGGTATGGCATCCCCCTGGAGAATTGCCATTATTTTTTGCCAGCAAAAGATAGGGAAATAATTTCATTTCTTTACAACTTGAAATGGAACGGAGTTATAGGCTCTTGGAACCTCCTTTGATTTTTTTATACGAATGAGTTACCTCTGGGCAGATGGTGAATAAACAAGTCACGGATGACTTAACACACCTATAAATTTGTGGCGAAATAGCTGTATTGATGGCTATAACCAATAGCACGTACTTTACAGCTCGATAACGTGTCAAAAGATTACTTACAAAAGGTTTTTGTTCGGGGTATGACCCCTTGTAGCTGATAAGTGAGAAGTGGGACTTCAAGTAAAGGAATCTTTGACACCTCTTTTTAAGAAATGTTGTTACATTTCCGTTCTTTCAAAATTTTTTCGAAATAATTTAAGTGCCTATTTCCAGGCTGACATGCACAACTTACTGCAAAAGTTAAAATAAAGTTAAATTAATACACTGAACGTGTTTCGTTTGAGTGCAAATAAAACCGCATCGTGTTACAAACTATCATTCGTTATCAGGATGCTTGTTTGAATATACACATAGTCGATCAACCGATTTTTGTGGATGATATGTCTGCTGGTGGGTAACCCTTATTTTACTAAACAGTTATTTCTTGTGCATAAAATTTTAAGTCTCGAATCAAAGTTAAGTCATAGGAATCAATTCTTTTATTACTGGGATGACATTTTATTTTTCAAGTTTTGGGTTATTCCTTGACCACTTCGTTGTTGTCTGGATTGAAGGTGAATTAAATGTTGTATTAACAAAGAGGTTTCAACTAGCTAATTTCAACCCAACGACTCGTTGACCTGCTCATTACGGCCTTTACCTGTGGAAACGCGATCTGTCAACGCTTTCAATAAAACCGCGACAGAAGGGGAATAACCTGAGCTGATTATCTTTGATAACGTCATCGCCAGTCTTCAGTGACGTCGCAGGGAACAATTTAAATAGAAAATTGAAACATTTTGTCTGCAACATGTGGTGAGTATTTTGTTCTCTCGCTACAAACCAATCTCATTAAGTAAAGTAATTGTCAGTAACTGCTGAAAAGAGGAAAAGCAAGACTCACTCGATGCATGGATGCTGTCTGAATAAATCATCGAGAAACAGAGGTCAGGTTACACCCTTCCTTTATTTTCTTTTACAATGTCTTCGGGTTTTACTTTCACGTCCAGACAAAACAGCAATCCTCATACAATAGCACATCCTGTCGGTAGCAACATAGCCGATCAAAATACTGTTGTCAGGTTGTTACGAGCGTATTTGTTGAGTACCTTTTGATGACGTAGGTCGTATTTGGCTCATAAAACTGATTTGAATATAATTTGTTACATTCGTCAAACCACTGAAATTCGTAGGCGATCAACCATTTGCTGACAACAACATATTGATTTTAAACGAAATTTCTTTTTGAGTACACATATTTGAATGAACAATTCGTTTCTTACGTATTATTTTTGTCTATTTCTGTCGTATGGAAACTGGGCTATAACGTCCTCACGACAATTCGAATGTTCGATTTCAACGAAAAATTCTCACATCAGCGCAGCCCGCTTCTAAAACGCACTTAAACTGGAAATGGTCAAATGCGGGTTCGACCACCAACCAAGGTCCGCTTCAAAACTTTAATATTTATTTTGATGAAATTATTAGCAAGATTCTTCTTTTAAATGTGTATACAAATGATATTGATCAATCTACTTCATTACTGGGGTGGATTCTACTACTTTGTGAGTGTTTTGAAGTCTTAGAGATCAAGTGAATTTCTCACCTCTGTTTGAATATTGGGGCTAACTGCATTTTTGAATATGTTCAAAACAAGGGATTAAATTTCTTTTGACACTGACTATGGTCAAATAGGTTATCGTACTGGCAAGAATAATATAATATTTAAGGACGATCTCAGCTATATGTTCAATGTATTTTCATAATTTCATAAAATTTTCATAAAAGTATTAAAAACTTATTAACAACAGCCAAAAAGCGCCAGAAGTATAACCAGTAGTAAAGTAAATTGAACTATAATATCTTTACACAAATTTAAATGTAAAATGCCTCTAGCAATTGCATAAAAATTAATTCCCGGCCTGCAATTTCAATGTGACCCTCCCAGAGAGCTTGACACCCCGACTCATCAGCCGCCAACCAGGGATGGTCACACAGCTTTGGTGGCTAAAGTGGTACTGCCATCCCTGACGTCACCACCAAAGTAATGGGGGGTCTCTCTGCTTGTGGCCACAATCACAACATCACGTCGTTTGCATTGATCTTGCTTTTGACCAAATCCAGCTGGAACCCTTCTCCGCTGCAGACTGGAGACGCTTCACAGTTGCTCTGAGCTTATTACCACCGAGACCAAGATAGGAGAGAAAACCAGTCATTGAGCGGCCCACAAAACCACGACATCCGAATTTCACTGGATACACATGACATGATCAGCCGTTGTCTTCACATGTGGTTCGAAGCCATTCATATCTGGTCTTCTTGCGCTCAAAGGCCTCCTCCATGGTATCCCTCCCGGGACACCGTCAGCTCAATGAGTTCGACCATGAGTTTGACCAAGAGTTTGACCATGTCACCACGTTCGATCGTTCGTTTGTAGTGGCAATATGGATCGGAAACTGCAGGACTTGCCCAGGGTCAACATCAACCTGCCAGTCTGCTGCCCCACTAAGAATTCTACTTTGCCTGGCATGTTTCTTGTGGATGGCTGGCTCCCCAGGCTTGCAGAATATTATTTGCACTGCTAGGCGCTGCACAAGTTTGCTATTGATAACTTCACATTGCTCCATGATAGTTTCTCCCAGCACTTCCAGCACTTGGTTATGCCTCCCTGTGTAAGCTTGTAGGAGTTGCCTGTAGGAAGATAGAACATGCGATAGAGTACCTTACTCCACATTACAGCATTGGCACATGTCTGACTCTGAGTATCCCCAAAGTTTGAGGTTTAGAGATGAAGAAAGAAGATCGTACACCGAACGCAGCAAGAACGAAATTCTGGCTGGATCCATGTTTCACATGTCAGAGCATGTGACCTTTCTTGGTTCCACAGGTTCCCATTGCACGCATGTGCCTTGCTTTACTTGAGCTGCTGCACTTGACGGGTAAGCCTCCTCCTCTCGCTCTCGAACTTTGACAATCACCATGCCTCGATGCTCATTGCTGCTCTGACTTGACTGGTGCATTTCCCAAACCTGCTCTCCCCGTTTGAACTGCACCAACTATCTCCTTTAAGCGAAGGCTGGATTCTGCTGCATCTACTGCTGATACCGCTGACCATTTCCTTGCTGTCCGGATAGCTGGCTGTACCTAGTGTAGGTCCGGGGAGTCTGTCTCCATGAGATGTACACGAGCCTTGGTAGCCATGAACTCTTCCGTTAAAGACGGAAGGGGCAAGGTAAGTTATCTTGACTTCATACAGAGACCTGAACTTGAGAAACAAGGAAGAACACCAAGCCACTTTCGCAAGTGCCTACTGATGAGCTGCTGGATGCGCTCATCTCGTGATAGTGAAACCTCGTACACTTGAAGTGGCCAGAGGACTCGAGGGAGTATGCCACACTGGAAGCACCATGTCTTGAGTTTTCCAGGCGGCAGTATCTTGTATATGGCTTGCAAACCTTCTCGTGTTTGTCTTTTAACCTCAATTTCCTAGGTGGCGATCTGTCAATGGCACAGCATACCACCTACCAAGACTCTTCACAAGTTGCTCTTGAATGGTGGGTATCCTGTCTCCACCAATATAGAAGTAAATCTCCTTTACTTTGCCTTTGACAATCTTGTTGGAACAGGACCCCATTAAAATTCTGGACCAGAACTGCCATGAATGACAGAGTCGGCAAATCATTATTTTAACAAATCAAATGGTCTATGCCCAATGTATCTACTGCCGTTCCCGCGTAACATCACATTGATCATGTTTTGCTGTAAAATTAATCAGATAAAGAGTTATGTCAACTTTATACTATAAAATTGGCATCAGCTGTCTGCAGGTGAAAAAAAGAAATATAAAAATAAACAAATCCACCAGGTTGTTCAGATTGAACTTTGCGAAGAAGCACTCTAGAGGTTCAAAAATATACAAAGTTTAACGCCCGCCCATTGTCAACTGGATACCTGTCCTCGCATCCCGGGTAGACTTTCTCTAGACAGTCCTGAAACATTAAACAAATGAATGATGTGATCAAGGAGATTGAATCTGGGAACTGAAAATGTTGAGATGGCTTCAGCATGTCCAGAAAGACCTCACTCATTTTTGTCATTTTCTGCACTCAAAAATCTATTCAATGGCCCTGACACAAACTGGACCTCTAAGGTAACTGTTTTTTGGAGCTCATAAAAAGAGCGGTGAAAGTGGTCCATTTCTCACACGCTTTTTGAAAAGGAACCTACTACCAGCCTTAGTTCTAAAAGTTCCTTATTTTAGCATCCGTTTTGACCAAATTTTGGTACGAAAAATTCCTTCATAATTCCTTAATTTCAGATTCACAGTTGGTGAGCAAAGGTATTTTGTGACTAATCAATCGCTGAATTCTCTGGATACTCAGAACAATGAAGAAACAAAAAAAGGAGGACCAATGCGACTTTTTACTAATTATATTACACAACCATTATCAGTGTCGAATTCTACATCTAACTCTCAGTCAAAAATTGCACAGATTTGTGATATGACTGCTAAATTGCACAAATGTGTGATTTGGCTGTGACTGTAAGTGACTGGCACATATATGTGATTCTCAGTTATTCCCAGTGATAAAATTCATAAATTTTGAAAAGTTCCTTAGGGTTTTTATTTTTAGTAGCATAAGTTCTTTGAAATTTTGGATCCTCTACATGTTGGTTGCTCATACAGTGGTTCCTTCCAAAAAACGTGTGTAGTTGTAACTGCAACTGACCTACAATTGCAGGGGTCTCTCTAGAAATGTCTGAAATGTTCAATTCCTTTTCTGCAATGTATTATATGCATATTTCCATGTTTGCATGCATATAATATCGAAAGGAACTATGAGTAAGTTTGAAGGCGTATATGTATGAATTAAAAGAGTTGTATGCAGTGAGAGGTCACTTTTGGGTTTAAAACGTCTAATTCCAACAAAAAAAACCCTTCATCTCCGCCTCTTTCACAACGTCCTTTTCTTCCTACATCAAACCTTTTACTGCTTGCATCATCTCAACGATGTGTTCGATTTCATATGTCCTCAGATCAGGGGGTAACCTTTCCAACACACTCCCTTGGTTTGATTCACAACATGATCAAACATATTAACTGAATAATAAGATAACGGATACATTGAGTTACAATATAACATCTTAGTAACATTTAATAACGACTTAACCGTATATCTTTTATGTAGCAATTTACCTATTACTGCTGCATTACGTTTAGATCTACCTGTCGGCTGTGATAAAACAGGCATGGCATTATGCTGTAGTGCCGAGGCATACACATGCTCTCCTATTGTAGAGCTGGTTGACTGCTTATCAAGGGATAACTGAGTAACCCTAATTTCTAAGGGAATTATATGTTTCAGGGATTATATCAAAATCTTCCTGTTACCAGCACTTGACTTCACTGAAACTTTGACAGATCTCGTCAAACCATCAGTGTTGGGACCGCTATTTCTAACGATGCCCCTATCGGAATAGCGACGCTAGGCAACGACTACAAACTGAGTGATGTGAGAGTTTTATATTACTTCAATCCATATCTCTACAATCACAGGTTTACAATCTTAACTGTAATTAACCATTCTCAATCTAATTTATATAGTTTGCTAATTATTGTTGATTGATTGACATAATCCAGATTGTTGGTATGACACTTCTAATAAAGATGTGTACCTGGATGCTGTTACTTGTGTAAAATCATTGTAGGTGAGGGTAATCACATACGCGGTCGATACGATACATGTGCGCTGCTGCGCAGAAGCTATGGGTTGGCAAAGGGGAGTTCGGGCTCCAACAATCAGCTCCTGTTATGATTTCTTTGACCTTGCACAGCTTCCAGAATGCTCTCTTTACCTGCTTATTTTGAATAATACAGACATCATTAATTGCAATGTTAGGGTTAAACATTGAATTGTTATGAGGTTTCTGTTTTTCCTGCAAGTTTAATAAGTATTCCTTCTTCCAACGATTAGAAAACTGAGACAAACATCTTCAATTGTACTTAGCCCTATTAGACAATCCTTCATAAGTGTTCACAATTTCAAACTACACATCATTTGGAACACTACTCAAATTTCTACCATTTATCAATTGAGATGGCGTTAGAGGGTATGATATGCCGACACTATTATCGACTACATACATAAGGGGCGTGAATTAATTACCCCTTCTATCTCAGTTAAAATAGTTGAAAATGTATTGTATGAAAGAAAAGCGTGACCGACGATTTTATTTAAACATCGTTTTGTTGAGAGTACCAATCTTTCCCAAAATCCTCTATCTAAGGGAGACAATTTTAGAATGAATCTCCATTTGACACTTGTTAATGCAAGGTATTCGGATAGCCTTGGTAAATGCAATAATTTCTCGACTGCTTTAGAGGGCAACGTAAGTGCTTTTGTGTTATTGGTAATAAGTAAGGCTGGTAACCCCCCACGGGCCCAGAATCACCTAAATGCCCGAATCAAGGTTTCAATTAAAGAATCGCCAAGTAACAGCACATGCGAACAAACAAACATAAGTTTAAACCGTACCATTTCTGTCCTTTCCCTTGACTATAAAAGAGGCACTGCAAAGTCAATGCCAGCATGGGAGAATTAGCTATTGTCCCACTGCGAAAGAGCTTTTTCGTGACGGTCAGCATTAATCACTTTCGAAAATCTATTTCTCGATGGCAATAATATTAGTCTTTGGCTGGAATCCAATACTGTTGAATTTCCAATTGGTCTCCTGCAACACAGTATCTTGTCTTGATCAAGATATAAATTGAATTGATTGACATAGAGTGGAGTTTTTTCAATCCCCGTCTGACTGATTCACTATGCTATAAATACTGAATTTCATTAGCAAAGCAATCATCTTGAATTGACCTTATTAACAACTTCTCGGCTTCGTTTACTTCTGACACTGTTAACATCAGTTCATGGTTTAACTTGCATTTTGTAACGTGATTTCATGTTTGAAATTAATGGTAAGGATTTCGTTGTAGCAGGAGGTGATGATTGACGGTTAAATCTCGCATCCTCGTTTTCGGGTTTCCTTGTATCTTTCCTTGTATCTTTCTACTTGCTTCCCTCTCCTCAATTTCTTTTCTAATTCTGTTTACGATTTCACTGATATTTCATGTGTCCTCAGACGTTTTCCTTTCTATCTGTAGAGTGATGTCATTCGGCATGCGGGATATTATTACTACACTGAGTAGACTTCCGTATTTTGCAGATGAAACACCCAAAGGTTCAAGTCCTCGTATGTGAACATTGATTTTGTCGAATATTGATCCTAGATAGTGCATCTGATCGTTCGAATACCGTTGTTCAACAACTCCTGCATGTTGGCACTTATTATTTGTTGGGCCTTCCCAAATCTCGATTTGAGGAGTTCCTTTTCATGCACATAATTTTAGTCTGTGATATCCAGGCCATTTTTCTAACGCCTTGTAAATAATTTTCATTCGTTGAACATTTGAAGCTTTGCCAAAAGTTTTGAAATCTAGTGATATCTCCATAAAATCTCGGTATATTAAACTTTAGTAGTCGTATGCCAGAGGGTCGCATGCTCATGGTTTCCCTTACGACACTTTGTTCTAAAGTACTGTAGATTAGGCCTATTTGATTTTCCCGTTAGTTTTGTGGTGTAAATGTGCTCAGCAGCTGTGGGTGTCCAGTGTTCGAGTCTTCATTCACAGCTGAAACTAAGGTTGGGTATGCCCTTTGAAATTCCCATGTTTTCTCCATCCATTCGTTTATGAGCATACTCAATTCAGTTCACTCGTCTATTTCCTTCTCAATATCTCTCTCATCACAATTCTCCAATATTTGACTATTCTTTCCAGCAACAATTGTTTTTCACTTAGCGTGGTTACAGTCGAATGTAACCTTGCATTACAATTGGTATCGTATATCTGGTTCTCGCCTGTTAAAACGCAAACGTCTCGTCCAAGCTTTGTAAAAACCATTCGATGTCCACCCCTTATTTTGCACAGTCATCCGATGCCTCCTTGAGAGGCAGACTCGCTGCTACTTTCTCTCATTGCCATACTCTTATTAAGAGTAATGTCCCACAGTGGGTGCCATTTGTTGTGAATTAGAAGAGTCGTACGCTGTGAGAGTTGCTTTTGGGTGTAAAACATCTAATTCCAACAAAACAAACCTCATCCTCACCTCTTTCACAACCTCCTTTTTTCATATATCGAACCTTTTACTGCTCACGCCATCACAACCATGTGTCCGAATTCATATGCCCTCAAACCAAGGGGGGGGAGGGGGGAGGGGTAATCTTTTGAACATAATATGAAGATGATCAATAACGAATAGCCAATAGCGCGGATATCACAAATGACGAACACATCCTTATTGTTGTCTACAGAACAAAGTCTGAGTTGAAAAGAACAAAGGCCTTTGATAATCTCTCTTATTTGTTACAGCATAAAAACAAACATCCTTTTTACTAAATGAGCATTTAATAATGGCACATAATATTGACATTTCAAGACTCAAACAATAAAGCGTTGTCACCTTTATGACAAAAAATATCATCCACTTACAATTAAGTTTTGTTATTTGGACAAAACAACGAGAAAGCCACTGAAAAGCACTCTTTTTGTCCTGTGCCTAGCATATTTAAAGCTGAAAACTAACTATTTAGAAATTGATAAAATGAAATAAAAAAAAACAGTTGGACTTCTTTTGAGTTTCATATGCTACTATTATCATGACTATTATAAGTCATGGCTGTCTCTGGGTACAAGTGGTTACGTGCAAAACACACCAATTGTAAGAATGATATCACTCAGAAGTCCATCGATAAAGAGGCTAAGGAAGATCAAGGTAACTAGCAGACAGCATAAAAGAATATCAAAGTATTTTATGAAACACAGAAACACTTGTCTAAAGGTGATAAATAAATAGATTTGGAATTACAGAGAGAATCAATAGTAAAAGTTAAAAAACGGAAGACATATGGATTTATTCTGTTTTAGACTAGGTTTTAAGTCATGCTGTCGTATGACGTAGGTCTTGTAGGCCAGAAATTCAACATCAAAGACTTGAGTCATTCAAACCTGATCGCTTCAGTCATACTTGTTATTCTTAAAATCCTTATCAGCCCATTGGTGAATGATCACCTGCGGCAATATGCATAGACTGGGACTAACGTAGTCTAGGCATAACCCTTAGGCATAACCCTTACATCCAAACTAACTAGTCCCAGTCCTAAGGAAACTTTTTATTGGTATGCATGTCATTGGCATAAGACAGGGCATAGTTAGTCTTGGCATAGGAATTTTTAGTCTGCGCGTAGTTTTTGTTAGGAGACAATTTAAAGATGGCGGCAGTTATAAAGAGGGAAAGAAAAGCTAATTTTAGTGATGAAGAAGTATGTTGCTTAATTGAAGGGATAGCAACAGAGAGATGGGTATTCATGTCCAAATTTCAAACTAGTGTTACCATCAAAAAGAAGAGGCAAGCATGGGAAAGAGTATGTGAGAATATTAATGCCTGTGGTAGTGGAGCAGTCCGTAGTGTTCAAGAAGTGAAGAAGAAGAAGTGAAAGGACATGAAAGGAGCATCATTGTCCTTCAAAAGAAGGCAAACTGGTACTGTAGATGGACCACTAGCAAGGATGTTCCATATTATGACATCATTATGACATCATTATGACATCATTATGGACATCATTATGGACATCATTATGGACATCATTATGGACATCATTATGGACATCATTATGGACATCATTGGCGACACAACAGAGCCGGCCAAATTTGAATATAGTTCCACATCATCAAACATATCCAAGGGGTTTGTTCTATCCCTAAATATACGATTCGTTCTCAATGAATTTCTTCTTTGATGACGCACAACTACAGCAGCCATTTGAACAGAGCTGTTAGTCCTGGTAGACCCTAGGCGTAAAGTTAGTCAGACTAGTGCGGAAAGTTAGACTAGTCGCAAGTCATGAATAGCAAATTGTCACCTTAGGCTTGGACGTAAGACTTAGTCTCGGCATAGGGACTTAGGCCCTTGTCATGCACATGGCTACTGAGGCGATTCGGCCTCATGACGTTTCGTACCAAACGTACTCGGACTCGTCCGTAACCAAGTTGGACCCATGTAAGAACCAGTTCGAACTTACTTAAAATAATAATTATTTCCACTACAGTAGACTCGTGTCAAGCCGTACCCGCCCGTGTTAACTCGGACTTTTGGTGAATCATTCCTTTTGTGTTACAAAACTTGAAAATCGCCTAGAAAATTTGCGACATTGCACTGAAAACATACTTCAAAGCTCTTTTCGTCTGACACTGTTCAGAGTATAAATAGTCAGCAAGGAAATGAAGAAACAAAACATCATGAAAAAAAGCTGGAACTCTTTCTGCCTACAGAGTACTGGTTTTCTTGTTTTGATGATTTAGCTGTGCCAATTATCCAAAAACTCTAGTCCTTGAACATTTTGGCATTCTGAATTTTCTAGTATGTTGGCCTATTGTAGAATCGCATGTTTTGGCAGTCATTTTTGCTTTGCAAGCGCGAGATGCTGGGAATCTAGTACGGAAAATGCGAGAATGAGGAAGAGAAATCAGTATGAGGCATTAATCAAACTATGCATGGCACAGGGCTGGGAGGCCACCTGTCTGCCGATTGAAGTGGGAGCACGGGGTTATTTTGTTGAAATTTGGACAATGACCCTTTTACAACGACAAGGGGTCAACAAAATGGAGACAAGGAAGTTGGTTAATCAAATCCAGGAAACGGTTGAATATGCAAGCCAGTTTGTGATCATAATGTTGCAATGCAATGAATTAGTTGGTCATCACCGCCAATCGGATACTTCAAAGGAGCCTGTCATGACTTGCGGGGTGAAAGAGCGCTTTGCCATGGTAGTAGCCGCCTGATGAATCCACATGATTAGTGGTGGTATCTGGAAACGGAGCGACTGATCCTGCCAGCTCACATAAATATCTAGTGAGTTTATTTCTCCTTCTCGTAGCCTCCGACGAAAATACCTCGATGTAGTCGGACTTAAAAATATCCGAACGTCTGCTAACTTTTCAGAAACTGTTCTACTCAAGTTTCTTTTCTTTCAACAGGGCGTCGCACAATGGAGACAAAAGAAAGCTCACCAGCCACACCAAGTATCAAAGTTTGAAAGAAATCGAGAAGCGTGGCATTTGCGCTTTCTCGAGAGTACGGTATTCCTAATCAGACGCTGTCGGGATGGTAGAAAGAAAAAGGAAAAATTTATAACACTAGAGAAAAGAACATGGTATCCAATAAAAATCAGAGGGGTGCAGCTTGCTATGGTGGCTTTCAAGTCTCCGCCAAAGAAGTGTCTGTCGAGAAACGTAAGAACAAATTTAGAAACCTTACAAAAAGTCCCAAACAAGGCTGACATTCCACGCAGAAGCCCTCAAGTATCAATATTTTAAACTTGATGTTCAACGTCAAAAAACTATTTTCAAGGATGAGGTAATGCTGATTAAGCTGATCGTCTAGATTTTGTCCGAAAACAAATAGAAATCGAAATAATACCGATGACTCGAACATTTTTGGGTCTTGTCATGGAGGTCCGACTTATCGTGAATCGGATAACTTGGACATCCGTTAGGTCGGACTGATTTCGAAAAAAGTCTCAGCATATTGTCACGTGCCATAACATCAAATACAAAGCTGCTGTTCACAATACAAAGTATAATCCTCTGTGAACAATAAATATCGTCCAAACAGTCGGAATGAAAAGTTTAAAGTGACTAGATAGTACATAACAAGACGTTGATGTTTTAATGGTTACTTCCGTTTATTGTGTGGAATTTAAGAGAAACTTACTTCGATGTTACTTTGTTTCCTCCTTTAACAGTTGACAGTAGAATAAAACACTCGTCAACTTAGTCTGTTGCTCTCTTTCTTCTTCTGTGTTTCCTCATTCAAAATGATAATGCATAGTTACAGAAATCGACACAATTTGCATGAAGAAATTTCACTTGCTTGATTTGCTTTTCGATATCGAAATGCAAATATTTGTCACAGCATCAATTTCAGTGTTCCAAATTTCCAATGAACAAATTTGTCACGCATGCGCAACGAAACCAAGACCTTAAAAAGGGGCAAAACAAAACCCACGTTAAACTAATAATCGTACTAGTTCAGCTAACTTTCTCTGAACAACGCCGTCGTACCCAATTTCTCTCTGATGTCTTGGGTAACTTGTGGTATATTGCCAAGTGCTGCGACCTATGCTTGAGTTGTGGCTTTATGTTCCCTGGATGCTACGATCCTGCCTCATGTTTGTGAATGGCCTACAAACAGATGTACACCAAATAATAGTAGTAAATCTGGCCACTGAAGCGTCTTACAATCTGCGACCCCCCCCCCCCAAACTATCAATTACCGCACAGTTTTCAGCGTCAAGACAAGTTCAACAAGTCATATTATTGGAACATTCTTCTTTGGGAGAAGCAACAGAAGTCCAGTGTCATAAAGGCACGACACTATCATAACAAACATAGCCCACCAAAATAAAAATGTAAGCATTCCATTTTCTCTACGCATTAAATCTAAAAGTTATTCTGTTCGTCGATTCTGAGGGAAGTTGCCAAGAATGGACGACAGACACTTTCTACCTTTAGAAAGTAAAGTTTGTAAAAGAGATGTTAGTAGCTGTCATCTTACACGTAGAATGGTATTATACGATTACCTGGTTTGATGATTGATAAAGGACTTAAGAGAACAAGTAGACTTTTGCCATGATGCCATTTAAAGAATGTCAGGATATGAGAATTGTATGCAAATAGTGGATGTTTCAAATTGACAGCTGATTGAGAGTTAAAAATTTCGCTAATGTTTACCTACCAAGAATTCCACTGTGACCAGACAATCACGTCTCATTTTATCATTTTGTTATTATGCATATTTTTAAACAGCATTATTTCTTTTGTTTCTTTTCTAAATTCAATGACTATTATTCACGTCAGTGTTAGTTGCAACAAGAATTAACACTGAAAACAAAATATCCTACTGTACATGGGATCAAAACGAAAACGGATGCTCAAATTTTAATATCAAATTCAAAAAATGGTGATTTCATTTGATATACAGGATATATATATATATATATATATATATATATATATTTGTCAAGAGTGGGCATTACCACAATAGCT